>CAKAOI010049424.1:10395-49144 GCA_916701655.1 Sebastiscus albofasciatus
TTTAAAGTACTTCAATAAACAGATCAAGAGAATAATATATTATTATTATATAGAATTATTTCTTTTATTATTTCAAAATGACAGTATCCATAGTAACAGCAGAAAATATTAAAACCATTTACATACAGAAGAAGCACAGCGAAAACATAAACAAAGAGCTGTGCCAAACATAAAAGGACAACAGAAATGAAACAAAACCAACATAAAATTAAAAAAATAAATAAAAAGACCACGCGAGAGTATGACAATAATTTCACTTAAAAACTTTAAAGATATTGCATACATTCATTGTTTTCATTGCTTTTTTGTTTTGTCAGGAATAAATTGCTGACATATATAGATCCATTTCTTTCATAAATACAAAGAAATTAGGCTTTTATTTGTGTAAATTTACACTTGTGAAAGTGGAACTTCGCGAGAATTAAAATTAGATTAATAAGAAAAAATGCATTACTGTCTTTGTCACTGTAATCTTAGCAGCAAAATATAATATTTCTATAGTACAGTGCAAAATCTGAGAAAATGTCAACAAGTATAAAATTATTGACATCTTTCCACAATTCACATGTTTTTCTTCTTCTTCTTTTTTTATTTCAAAATTACAGTATCCATAGTAACAGCAGAAAACATTAAAAACATTTAAAAAAGGAAGAAGCATAGCAAAAACATAAACAAAGAGCTGTGACAAACATAAAAGGACAACAGAAATTAAACAAAACAAACATAAAATTGAACACATAATAAAAATAAAAAATAAAAAATAAAATAAATAAATAAATAAAATAAATAAAACACGCACAATAAAAAATATTAATAAATAAAACACACACAATAACAAAATAAATAAATGAAATAAATAAAATAAATAAAACACGCACAATAAAAATAAATAAATAAGTAGACGATAATAAAAAAGACCACGTGAGAGTATGACAATACTTTCATATATTATTATATAGAAACGCACCTCTATTGTTGTGTTCTGGTGACGTCATCACTCAGCGCCCGTTCATTCAGCGGGAGCGTCGCGGATCATTTGAAACCTCCAGGATCTGAAGCTACCATTAATAAAACAGTCTAATCTACTCCTGATCACCGTCTGAAGAGATTCGAGATGATCCATATGATCGAGAAGGAGGACCCGGTCATCAGCGAGGAGGAGGCGGCGCAGTACGACCGACAGATCCGACTGTGGGGACTCGACGCCCAGAAGAGGTCCGAACACACAAAACCACCTCTTTAGTTAACCTAAACTTACTACTAAACCTACTAAAACCAGTTTCAGCTAACCTAAAACCAGCTAAAACCAGTTAACCTAAAACCAGTTAACTTAAAACCAGCTAAAACCAGTTAACCTAAAACCAGTTAACCTAAAACCAGTTAACCTAAAACCAGTTAACCTAAAACCAGCTAAAACCACCTTCAGTTAGCCTAAAACCTACTAAAACCTAAAACCTTCTAAAACCTAAAACCAGTTATAGTTAACCTGAAACCCCAAACCTACTAAAACCCAAAACCTACTAAAACCTAAAACCTACTAAAACCTAAAACCTTCAGTTAACCTGAAATTCCAGTTAACCTAAAACCTGCTTCAGTTAACTTCAGTTAACCTAAACCCTGTTGTTGTTGTTGTTGTTGTTTTTACAGGTTACGAGGGTCCCGTGTGCTCCTGGCAGGTTTAGGTGGTCTGGGGGCCGAAGTGGCCAAGAACTTGATCCTGGCTGGAGTTAAAGGACTCACTCTGCTGGACCATGAACAGGTACGCATGCTCACACAGTACACACATGAAAACAAGCTCCTCACCAGGTTCCCAACCTTTTTCCTTAAAGAGGCAGCAGGCAGTACATTTTTGGCATAATTGGGCAAAAATCCCATAATAACCTTTCAGCATATTGTAATTCAAGTGTTCTGAGAGATAACTAGACTCCTGCTCCTCCTCATGGCTCTGTTTTCAGGCTTTATAAAATCTAGCCTGTGACGGGAGACTTTGACCAATCACAGGTCATTTCATTGAGAGAGAGCGTCTCTATTGGCTGTGCTCCGGTCATGTGACCAGAACTTGGCGTTCCTTCACCAGATTTCACAATGGCGGCGGCGTCACAAACTTTCTCATTTTACAGCTAAACCGTGCTACAAGATGATTCTGAAAACATGTGAGGAGAGAAATAGGCATTAACGTAACAGAATATTGATTCATATTTGATCAGCGCTGCCTAGTTTGACCGTTTGATCGGAGTTCGCGAGTGATTGACAGCCGACTCATAGACGGCAGCTGGACAGCAGACCTCAGATCAGCTCTTACTGCTTGTTTTCCTCCGGTCTGTGAAATCTTGCAGATGCCGTTAGGAGCACCGGAGGACACAGAAGGACACGATTTTTTTCAGGTTACCTGTTTCATGCACTACTGTCACCATATAGTGACTGTTTTATAGAAATAACTTTTTTTAATCATATTCTACTTCAGCTTTAATGGACCCCTTTTCTATCATTGAGACCCCTGTCCTGACTAAGTAACATATTTTATGATATTTCATATTAATGCACAACAATAACGGCACAGAACAACTGATAAACTGTTCAATCAACCCAAATAGTGAACGCAATAACTTTGTGTAAAACAAACGATTTGGAGGAATTTTGAGCAGATTATTTCCTGTGAAAATTGCATCAGACAGAGATGAGTTTTCCTCTTATTTTTAGTAACTTTTAATACAAATATCTGTCTGTATTATGTATTTTTCAATCATACCTACTTAAAGGGACTGTTTGTAACTTTTTAAGCGTATAAATGTAGCGGGTCGCCACACATGCGCGCTCGCATATGCGCGTTCGCGTGTGGCCGCTGCCTCTCCTCCTCTGCCAGCTCGCCTTCACTTAGACAGAGCGCACGTTCTTGCTCAACTCGCTCCACCTCTAGACGTGAACGCGCACTCACTCCACACGGCAGAAGAGTTAGTAGCTCTGAGAATATCTAGTGAATGTACAGTGGACGTTAATGCAGAAATAACTGCTGCAGCTCCTCCAGACCAACAGAGGTTTCCCGTGTCTTGTGCAGTGACGCAGCTCCTCAGCGAGTAACGTTATCGTCTCGTTACCGACCGGGTGCCGGTGTCTCCTTGCTCTCTCCGGCTGCGGGCGGAGAGAGCAGGGAGAAACGCTGCAGAGCCCCGCTGCATCAGCCTGCGCTGAGGCAGGAAAAGCCAACACTAAGATCAGATCTAAATCATGTTCATGGAGAGACCTTGGTCTGGTCAGCTAACATTACTGCCAAGCAGCTGAAATATAGAGTGATATTGGGGTTTTAGCTGACGTGTGTCGCCTCACTGTGTTGAGCGATGCTCGTTCAAGTATATTTAGAACGAGCAAGCGCGAGCTCGATGATGACTTTCGTTGATTTCACGGCCACAGGTGTCGCTGTTAAGAAGCATTTCGTTACAGTTAGAAATAGTCCCTTTAATAGGCTTCATTTCTTTGACAAATTTGGTGGTTTCATCTTTTCTTCTTCCATTGTTTTAAAGGACCAGTGTGTAACATTTAGGGGCATCTATTGGCAGAAATGGATTATGATATTAATAAGTATGTTTTCTTTAGTGTATAATCACCTGATAATAAGATTTGTTGTATTTTTGTTACCTTAGAATGAGCCGTTTATATCTACATAGGTAGCGGGTCGTCTTCACGTGGTCCGCCATGTTGCATCGGCATGTTTCTACAGTAGCCCAGAACGGACTAACCAAACTCTGTTATGGCCGGAGTCCATAACATTACTCGTTCCTGTCGCTGCCGCTCTCTCTCTCTTGCTTCATCACTTACTTCCCACGTATACACACACTGGACGCACTGGCTCTGCTCCAGATGGCCCTAGAGAGGAACATTTGTGTTTCCTTGTCGGCCTCTCCAACTTGGCTTGGCACATGGGAGAGGCTTCAGTTGGTTGCGATCTCCTCGCCTAACCGCTAGATACCTCCAGATCCTACACAGCGGACCTTTAACTGCATACTTTTCTAATTTCTAAGTTTAGAATTTAAATTATAATCTAAACTTTAAAAATACAACAATTTCATTTAGTTTTCTTCACAGAAATAAATGACATGCTGAGATTTAGGCCAGCTGTATATTTAAAAAAAAAAAAATTGTTTTAAACTGAGTTTCCATCAAGAAGTTCCTAAAAGTAATTTTAGTCTCGAGACCACATTTCAAGGAAAATCAAGAAAGCCTTTCGATCCACCGTGAAGCTTTGGCGACCCATAGTGGGGGTCGGGACCCTCAGGTTGGGAACCGGTGGTCTACAGAGTTGATTTGGGTTTCACTTTAAATCTAGAAATCTCTGTTTTCAGCTGTTAGCTAAACATCTGTATGATTCACAGCCCATAGAAATAATGGAATCGTGATGTGCAGTACTGTGTGTGACCACTAGATGGAGCCTGGGGTAAAGTAGTGACTTTCACTCCCAGTAAGGAAACAGAGCAGCTGTTTTGCATTAATTTTTATTGTGGTAACTTTGTTATGACAGCTTAATTCTGGCTTCACATCATGTTTTGAAGTGAATATTTAATCTACAGCACGCACGTCTTTGCTCTCTGTGGTCCTGTGTGAATAAATAATTTATACACATTTGGAAAAACATCTATTTTTTAAAGAATGGAAACACAAACAGGTCCACTAAATACAGTGTTAATTATCTTCAAGCTGAATCACATCCAGCTCAATCCTCACTCTGCAGTGCGTTCCCTGTCTGTGTGTCCACCAGGTGTCGGTGGAGTCGTGTCGAGCTCAGTTCCTGGTTCCGGTGACGGCTCAGGGTCAGAACCGAGCTCAGGCCTCTCTGGAGCGAGGCCAGAACCTCAACCCGATGGTGGAGGTCCACGCAGACAAGGACAAAATCGAAGACAAACCAGACGACTTCTTTCTGCAGTTCGATGCGGTGAGTGGAAAAGAAAGTTTATTCAAGTCATCAAACACAGACGGGGTAACTGAAAGACGGCTCTACTCAAACATGTTAAAGTGTCAACAGATAAATTAGATAATTTGCAGGGGTGTCAAACATACGGCCAGAGGGCCAAAACCGGCCAACCAAAGGCTCCAATCCGGCCCACTGGAAGAGTTTGTAAAGTGTGAAAATTGCAGAAAAGTCATAAATTCCAATTTTTCAATAAAGTTAAGTGCTATCCTCTTTGTCCACTGGGTGTCGCCTGTCCTACTAAGAATAGCAGTCCTATGCTGGATACCTTATTATAGATGCTACTTGACACAACATTGTCAAGTGTAAACTGTTTCAACCCCGTCTCCTACAAAATTACATTCTAGGACTGTCAATCCATTAAAGGGATTAATCGCATGATTGTCCATAGTTAATCGCGATTAATCACACATCTGTTCAAAATTCAACCTTAAAGGGAGATTTGTCAAGTATTTAATACTCTTATCAACATGGAAGTGGACAAATATGCTGCTTTATGTAAATTAATGTATATATTTATTAATGGAAATCAATTAACGACAGAAAACAATGACAGATATTGTCCAGAAACCCTCACAGGTACTGCATTTAGCATAAAACAATATGCTCAAATCATAACATGGCAAACTGCAGCCCGACAGACAACAACAGCTGTCAGTGTGCTGTGATTTGAGCATATTATTTTATTTTATTACATTTCATACAGACGTTAACAATTTAAAGAATACATTGAATTTATGATCAAATCTACCCTCGTCTGGTCTAGAAAACTGTAGACGTGTTCATCTGATTGTAAAGTGTTTTATAGAGACAGGGACTGTTGTAAATACCAGCTCATTTAACATCAGAGTTAAAAACAAGAAGATATTTACAAAAAAAGAAATTCCAGCACAGGAAGTTTTATATTTAGTTTCTCTGTATATTGCATATTCTTTTTATTCTTAATACTGTGAACCTTTGCACATCCACTCCGTTGATATGAAACTGTGGTTACGGAACATTACGACAGTTTCCGTCAGAGAGTGGAAAGTTTGTCCCAAAGCTTGCTGCTGTATTTATACCCCACAGCTTAAAGAAGGGTGCTTCATTCAGCTGTGAGTGTGACTACAAATGGAGTTGGAGGGTTAAGGGGCTGATTTGAGAAAGGCCCTTTGACATGCAGACAGTAGAAGCCGGGGATCGAACTGCCAACCTTGTGGTTATAGGACGACCCGCTCTGAGCTACAGCCACCGCCCCAGCTAGTGTGTGAATCCATTGATGGTTTTGACTCCCACTGGGTGTACCCATGGTTAAACATGATGACATAATTGGCACAATATACTATAACAAATGTTCTGATTATGTGTTGTTAAGCGTGTTGTTAAGCCGGTAGATGGGTTTAGAGCGAGCAATAAATGGATGATCGTATTATTTGCATTCATTTCTACAGGCAGCTTTAGTATACGCACAGGCTCAGTGTCATCACTACTGAAGGCAGCCGTGTATTTGAACACCATCAGAGGAATAACACAGATCTTTTTTTTCGCTCCTGTTGTGTCTGAATTGTCGGCAGTCTTCCTCCCTCTGGGGGTGCTCAGTGAGGGTCAGGAGGAGGAGGAGGAGGAGGAGGAAAGTAGCAGCAAGACAAAGTGAGGAGAGGATGAGATGGATGTTAGTAGGACAGAGGGAGGGAGGGAGGATGAGAGGGTCGGAGAGAGAAGGCAGGACAATTGAAAAAGCTTGAGATAGAATAAAAAATGGAAAACAGAGGGGGGTCTCTCTCTCTCTCTCTCCGTCTCTCTCTCTCTCCGTCTCTCTCTCTGCTGTAGATCACTCATCACTTTTATCTGCTTCCAGGATGTTTCTGTGTGGCTCAGCGGGATGATGGAGGGTGATTAAAGTGGAGCGGTTGGAGTGTGGTCACAGTTTTCATATGAGAGGCCTAATTACTGACATACAATAGAAAAACACACACTGTCCATCTGGGTACTTTCAGAGTACAGCTGACTCACTACTGATGCTCTCAGTCGCTCTCTCTGCATGTTTACTGCACAATTTTATACTTTTCTGCTGCGGTTCATTTTAGTTTCTTGCAAGAAGGAACAGAGAAATACCACATGAATAAAATCATGATGGGACAACAACTTTTTTCTCTACTGAGTCAGATCAGTCTCAATATTAATAAATGCACACAGAAGGATTCTTGAGTTTGCCATGTTATGATTTGAGCATATTTTTTATGCTAAATGCAGTACCTGTGAGGGTTTCTGGACAATATTTGTCATTGTTTTGTGTTAATTGATTTCCAGTAATAAATAAATACATACATTTGTATAAAGCTGCATATTTATCCACTCCCATGTTGATAAAAGTATTAAATACTTGACAAATCTCCCTTTAAGGTTCATTTTGAACAGATAAAAAACGTGTGATTAAATTGCAATTAATTAACTATTTTAATCGACAGCCCTAGTCTGTGAACGTCTGGAAGGACGGAGAAAAGGCTGAATTTACCTCTGAAATTGGGCAGAAGAGTCCGATACAATGTCATAAAACCGCTCTGAACGACGTGCTCAGTAAGCGCTGAGGAACAACCTGCTTTCTATAACTGTGGTCAACCTCAAACCTCCGGGTTGTAATCCTTGAAGTAGCACAAAGACTCTGCATTATAGATGACGAAGAAAGTCAGCTAAGCATTAATTAGAAATGAAGGGAAACGCTTGTGTTTAACAAAATAAAATCGGTTAAATGAATATGAACTTATAATATGTATAAATTAAAGTTTTCACCTCATCTTACACATTTACTGTATAAGTGAGAGTATTTGTAAAACGATGGGTATTTGTGGGTGTTCCTTCAGAATAAGAGGTCAACTGCTGTTGCTCAAAAGCACTTTGGCATTACTGGTAATACTGGTAATACTGGTAATACTGGTAATATTGGTAATACTGGTAATACTGGTAATAATGGTAATACTGGTAATACTGGTAATAATGGTGATACTGGTAATATTGGTAATAATGGTAACACTGGTAATACTGGTAATAATGGTAATACTGGTAGCACTGGTAATACTGGTAATATTGGTAATATTGGTAATACTGGTAATACTGGTAATATTGGTAATAATGGTAGCACTGGTAATATTGGTAATATTGGTAATACTGGTAATACTGGTAATAATGGTAATACTGGTAATACTGGTAATACTGGTAATACTGGTAATACTGGTAACACTGGTAATACTGGTAATATTGGTAATACTGGTAACACTGGTAATACTGGTAATACTGGTAATAATGGTAACACTGGTAATATTGGTAATACTGGTAACACTGGTAATACTGGTAATACTGGTAACACTGGTAATACTGGTAATATTGGTAATACTGGTAACACTGGTAATACTGGTAATACTGGTAATACTGGTAATACTGGTAATATTGGTAACACTGGTAATACTGGTAATTGATCAGGAAACCATTTGACCACTATGCAGCCTCTCTGACCAGCCATCTTCTGTCTGTGTTTTCTCTCCCTCAGGTGTGTCTGACAGGCTGCTCCAGAGACCTGATGGTGCGGGTCGACCAGCTCTGTTCTAAGCACAACATCAAGGTCTTCTGTGGCGACGTCTACGGTTACTATGGTTACATGTTCTGCAACCTCGGAAAGGAGCACAACTACGTCGAGTAAGTGTTTGTGTTACGTTCTCCACACGTGGAAGACGCTGCGGGTTAAGATGCCTTGCCAAGAGCACTGCAGTAGATATTAGTAGTAGAGATGTCGACAAAAAATCATAAACTAATTTTATTGTGAAGAAACATTTTCCAAGATAACAAAACATGGTATTGCATATTAATATATAAACAAAAATAATGTCAAAAGACAGAAGAACACTCTTCAAAATATAAAATACATTTATTAAAAAAAATGTATAGAAAAAAAACATATTTATAATGATAAATAATGATTTAAAATTAATACATATATTAAAAATAAATAAATAATGAAAAAATAATATTTATAATAATTAATAGACTAAAAAAACAGTAATAATACTAATGATAATTCTACTATTAATATCATGATATTTTTGACAGGGTACCACGACTTTAGCACCGTTGGACGGGATTAACATTACAGGGGATAAAACTGTCTGACTGTCTCCTCTCGATATAACACTAGGATATCTTTCTCTTCACTCTCTCTTTTTAGGGAGAAACCGAAAATGGTGAAACCGAAGGGAAATTCCAACGACGGTCCAGAGGCAAAGAAAGCCAAAGTCGACCTCAACGAGACCACCATGGTGAAAAAGGTAAATGAGTGCATCTTTAAACATATTAAACAGACAATATATCAGTTTAAATTATTTTATCTACCAGCCCACCTGATATAACGAACTGTCACATATAGTAGGGGTTTCCCTCTATTTGGCTCAAAGGCACAACTGTATGGGTGGGGAATAAAATGACCTTTAAATGGAGGCTGGACTAAAAACTGTTAAGATAGGACGAGTGGAACGTATTGAGAAAATAACACAAAATGGAAAAACACCTTTGATCATTTGTGAGGTCTGGTTGTCTGCTTCCAAAATGAGATGCGATCTTTCTTTTGTATTGCTCTCTGTTGCTTCTAGTTTATAATCAGCCTGCATGCATATAAATATACATAGAGTCCACACAGATCCAGATGAATAGTTTTCCCTAACAACCAGACATTCATTATATTCATCTGAAAGATGAGCAAAGAATTAATACACCTCTGATTCACCTCTTATTGACATTATTTTCGAATCTCCAACCAATCAGACGGCCAGTTTCTGCACCCTGAAGGAGGCTCTGGAGGTCGACTGGACCACTGAGAAGGCCAAAGCCGGGATGAAGCGAACACCAGTGGACTACTTCATGCTTCACGGTACTTAAAGGCGTCATCTCATAAAGAAAAATTACTAAAGTTTGAGTGGTGACAGGTTCTAAATGTGCAAATTAGCTTTTTTACAGTGATTTATGTCGAATGTGCGATTCATTTGCGATTAATCACAATTAACTACGAACAATCATGCGATTAATTATTATTTTTTGGGGGAAAGGGATATTGTCTAGTTGACACAACTATCAGTCAAATGAGCTGTAGAGTATACGAGAGGTCTTCAGACATTTCTGTGTAGGCGGCAGCACACAAACAGAATTTCCATACAGAGATTGATCAAATATAACAAATCGAATCCTGAAAGGTCTAAAAAAGAATAGAAATTAGAAACTGAAAATGTGTAGGACCCCCGCAGCGAGACTGAAACGTGTCCCATGAGCATGCAAAGTCACTGGTTCTAATTCAGCTGATGAGCTGTCGCTCCACGTGTACGGAAAATAATGTCCATGACCTTTTGTTAAATGACCTTCTAGAGAGAACTGTTGAAGGTCAAGCTCGTGTGCTTTAAAAAGAAAATACACAACAAATTTAGATGGAAAAAAAGAACATTGATACGCTGAGTCGCACATGAATACTCACATACAGTCAAACCCAATGGAGTGTTTTAACCATTTAAATAAATCTTAAATTTATCTTCCTGTTTTCAGGTTATTTACGGCGTCTGATAACATCCTCTAAGAGTTGTTATTGTCTCTCCTGTCACCTGGCCCTCCACCATCCCCACACACTACATGCTAGTTTCCATCACAGGCCGTCCATGGCCAGTCATGTGCACTGAGCGTAGAATAGAGAGAACAGCCCGACACGTTCATGAGTACATGACGACAAGCTTAGAGGAGCAGGAAATGAACAGAAAATGGGTATTTATGAAAACTTTCCTGCACATAAATGTAGTAAATAATGGAAATTCAGTTACACTTTGAGAGGATGACAGAAGCATAGGTCACAAATACTATATGCAAGTTCATATCATATTTAAAAAGCATATATAATTTATAATAGGGCTGTCAAGGTTAATAATAATAATGCGTTAACCCAAATTTGTTTTAACGACACTAATTTCTTTAATGTATTAATGCAACTTGCAGTTTTTAAGTTGTAGCGGCTCAGTTTTAGAGCTAGAGTGAAGATACTGGTATCATATAAAACTAATAAACCTAAAGAATCCATTGGTACCAACCACGTCATACTAGCTTGTCTTGAAGGATGTTAAATAACGCTCCAAACTTACGATACATTTTGGTGAGGAAAAACGGTCATTGCCATTTTCAAAAGTTCACCATGTTATGATTAGAGCATATTTTTTATACTAAATGCAGTACCTGTGAGGGTTTCTGGACAATATTTGTCATTGTTTTGTGTTGTTAATTGATTTCTAATAATAAATATATACATACATTTGCATAAAGCAGCATATTTTTACACTCCCATGTTGATAAGAGGATTAAATACTTGACAAATCTCCCTTTAAGGTACATTTTGAACAGATGAAAAATGTAAAATTAATTGTGATTAAATATTTGAATCGATTGACAGCCTTAATTTGTAATATTCCTCACTAATTAGGAATTTCTTTAAAAAAAAAAACACAACTACTACAAGCACTATCTGCAACATACAAATTAATGCATCAGTAATATTAATTCAGAAGCATCAGATATAATAGTGAAACACTGACGGGAGACATTTTACTGCATAATAAGTACTTTTATTTTTAGTACTTTAAGTGCATTTTGCTGATAACACTTTTACTTTTACTTACTTAAGTAAGGTTTTGAATGCAGGACTTTTACTTGGAGTGGAGTATTTCAGTGTGGAATTAGTACTTTTACTTCAGTAAATGATCCGAATACTTCTTCCATCTCTGATTGTGAACTGATCTTGGCCGGTTAATTTTAGGTGTGTGCCCGGCGTCGCGACCTTCAGTCTATTAACGCCCCCTCTCTGAAACCCACTGCAGCCTCGCCCTGAGTGGAAACACGCCCTGTTGTTGATGTTTTATTTAGTGAATGTGAGACAGGGGGCTGCGTTATTATTCCTTCGCTGTTTCTATAATTGGAGCTAGCGGTTGTTGTTTTGGGCGACCGATGAGGAAGTGGCTCTTCCTCTGTTACAACTGCTTCCTGTCTGACTAGGAACAGTCGGGTGATCTGAACCGCGGGCGTGTGTGTGTGTGTGTGTGTGTGTGTGTGTGTGTGTGTGTGTGTGTGTGTGTGTGTGTGTGTGTGTGTGTGTGTGTGTGTGTGTGTGTGTGTGTGTGTATTATCATTAGTACAGTACCTCTGAACTACATAATTCCCTTTTTTAAAAATATATAAGCAGCCTGACTAGACACATTGAGAGCAAGAGAAAAGGTGACAAAGCAGTATATAAACAGTATATAACTAGAAAGGTGCTCTCAGTAGAGTACAGATCTCCACCAGCTGTGTCTGCTGCGGCCTCTGCTGTAATGTTTGATTGAATACAAACCATAATTGTCCCCCATCTAGACCGCAAGCGTATCAGACACATTTTACACTCGCACATCTCACGCTACAGATACGCTCTCATTTTAATCTATGCAACTGGCTTCGTGCAGCTAAACTGCAGTTTACGGTGTTATGCTTTATGTTGACTGTTTAACGCTTCTTCTGAACAGAAACTGTCCGTCCTGCTGTGTGTTTAGTTCCTTTAGTTGTGTTAGTTGTATTAGCCTCGTTAGCTGTTAGCTCGTTAATATTGCCATTGCTTAGCAGCGTTGTTCTCACGACTTAACCACTTGAACGCCAAGCATATTGTGTACACGACTTCCCATGTTGTAAACACAAGCTCACAAGTTTCATTTGAAGGCTCCTCCTACCGACGCGAGAAGATTTGCTCCGTTGTAGTCAGCCATCGCTCAGTTCGGTTTTTCATTTACTAAGCGATAATAATACATACATACATACAGAGGAATAATTCTTAATTTGTATGGAAACAAGAGTCCAAACTGAAGCAGTTGTCGACCACTTGCGGCAGGTTAAGTGTAGTGAGGAGTCAGCAGTCGACGACGGTATGAAACCGTCAATAAAAAATGTTTTCAAAAAGTGTGAATCACTGCAACCACGTCATAAATGAGCAGGAAAAATATTAGACTGATGGGTCCAGCAGTATGCAAGATTAGCCGTGGACAGACAGAGTTGCACACACATGATTGATTACATAATCTCCTGGAGGAGATAATAATAAGAAGAATAAGAATAGAATAAGCATGTTTTGCTTTGTCAAACAGTTAGATATTCTTGTACCAGCTCTGCCGAAGGAACATAAACTCTCACTCACTGTACAGATGTTGTCTTAATAATGAAAAACACATTGTCTATGTATTGTATGTATTGTCCATTTCCAAAGGGGTCCCTTGACCTCTGACCTCAAGATATGTGAATGTAAATGGGTTCTCTGGGTACCCACGAGTCTCCCCTTTACAGACATGCCCACTTTATGATAATCACATGCAGTTTGGGGCAAGTCATAGTCAAGTCAGCACACTGACACACTGACAGCTGTTGTTGCCTGTTGGGCTGCAGTTTGCCATGTTATGATTGGAGCATATTGTTTTATGCTAAATGCAGTACCTGTGAGGGTTTCTGGACAATATCTGTCATTGTTTTGTGTTGTTAATTGATTTCCAGTAATGAATATATACATACATTTGCATAAAGCAGCATATTTGTCCACCTCCCATGTTGATAAGAGGATTAAATACTTGACAAATCTCCCTTTAAGGTACATTTTGAGCAGATAAAGGAATGGAACAAGCATGTTTTGCTTTGTCAAACAGTTAAATATTCTTGTACCAGCTCTGCCAAAGGAACATAAACTCTCACTCACTGTACAGATGTTGTCTTAATAATGAAAAACATATTGTCTGTTGTATTTGACCTTCATAGGCAGGTTTCGACATAGCTATCTTGAATATTCCCCCTTGACTTTAATCTGAAGACTAATTACGTATCACTACTACATGTGTAGGAGATACTATCATTGTTCCATCCATGTGCACATTATTATATTGAGTTATGTAATTCAGTTTGATTTCCTGCGTAGCTGTGCCGGTCTTAACTTTTTACAAACAAAAGTTTCACTGATGAAAGGGCAGAGCCGAGGTGTGAAAGTGATTCATCGTCACTGCTCATGTGTCTGTATCTGTGTCTGTGATGTGCCACTCTGGTGGAAATGGCCGTGGGAGGACTTGACTTCCTCTTGTGGTTTAAGTTAATGGACGAACAGGAAATGTGGGGGCGAAGTGTTGATGTGTGGCACAGTTGGAGACGTCGGTTATTTGAAATATTGCTCATGACCAAATAAAGTGCACGCTGATTTTGCATGTCTCAATCAGTCCTGCAGCCGACTCTTAGACACAGGAAAGAGGTTTTTTTTGTCACCCTAATATTTCCTTGTGTAGGTGTATGTTTGCGTCTCTGTGTGCATGCTCTTATTTTGATGTGGGGAGACGTAATCGGATGAAATGGTTGATGGTGCAACCACATCCAGATCTTATCCTGTTTCAGAGATAAGATGTTGTCTTTCCATGAGATGATAATTCACCCGTGAAGCCTCTTGAAAAGCGTGATGAAATTATAAATGGCAATAGATTATATGGAAAATATTGCTTTAGAGAAATGTTTTAAACTTGTTTCCAGCCTCTCAACTGTCGTTTATTTCTGTTCCTGCTCCCCCCTTCCCTCCGTCTCCACAGTGCTGTTGAAGTTTCGTACCGATAAAGGCCGTGACCCCGACCCACAGTCCTTTCCAGAGGACAGTCAGCTCCTGAGACAGATCCGTGATGACGTCCTGGAGGCCTTGGCCGTGAGCAGTGACCTCCTGAATGATGACTTCATCAGGTACAAAGCGTCTTTGTCTGTAATGTGACTTTCAGACACTGAATGGATAATTCAGGTGAACAAAGTGCTGAAATGTCTTGAAAATAAGATGCTGAAGCTTAAAGTTGACAACAGGATCCAGCAACACTTACTAGGGGTGGGAAAAAAAATGTAATCACCTATGTTTAGCAATTTTTTTACGATTTTGAAATCAATTTCTTAATGGCAGAATCAATATATTTACTTCATTTGAGTCTATGTGGAGGTAGAAGGAAGTTGCCGCTTTTATTGTGGTAGTCTGAGTAATGTGACGTCATATCAGTTCCGTATCCGTCAACCAAAACAAACCGCAGAAAGTAGAAAACGGCAGAGGGTCTGCGTGGATACGACCTGCACTCTCACATGTTAAATCCAGCGTGGTAAACACTACACATCCAGTAAAGGATGGAAACACTTTGGGTTTCACACATTGACAGGAAAAGCAGAGCTAGACATCACGGCTAAAGCTGCATGCTAACTCTGTCACGGACAGGAAAACGTTATCGTATTGTGGTAACGTGCGGTCAAGCCGGCCGTCGCTCTCATCTCCGTGGTCAAATGGGCCGACGCTACAACTGTAGAGCACCCAGATACTGACATTTACGTTAAATGCATTCAAACGGCCTCAATGGAGCTGACCATGGATGTATAAAGAGAACAGAGCTAACGGGAGAGCTAGAGACGGACTTGGAGAAGTTAGAGGAAGTAGACACGTGGGACTACGTCCGGTTTTCAAAATAAGGTGTTAACAAAGGGAACTGTATATACAAAATACATATATAGAAATAAGATTGATGGATTACATTCAACAGAAGTATAAAACATTACATGTCCCTTTATAAATTAAAAAGAAAATAACACTAATTTGTGACGGAAATGTATTTATTCTTTGATTTTTGGGTTGCTGGGAAAAGAAAAAAAAATAATACCTGACAATGACTGATATATTTGACTTCAGGACATCTCTGACTACTATTTTCCCAAGTAAAAGTCCCTAGAAGTGTTTGATTCAACTTGTTCCCATGGTCTAGTGTTAAAAAAGTTTACAAAAATTGCAATAAATCGTAATATTGAATCGGCACCAAAGTATCGTGATAGTATTGAGTCAGGAGATATCACACCACACTTTGTATTTAGTCACGGTGGTACATGTTTGTCCTCAGCTACTGCTTCTCTGAGATGTCTCCAGTGTGCGCCGTCGTGGGAGGAGTTCTGGGACAGGAAGTTGTCAAGGTAAGCCTGTAAACATGAATGTATAGAATCATATAGGAGCCTCATAACTCCAGGAATGTGATGCATCTTAGTAAATTCATTCAGCTGTAGTAAACGATGGCCGTTCTGGTGTGAGAGGGAGTCAGTCAGCTGACAGGTGGCCACTCAGCTGGCTTCTGGGTCAGCTTCAGAAAGACGGCAGCGACTCTTCTGCGTAGGAGTGATTTTCTCTGTGACCGCAGAGAAACTCAGTGTGACGCTCTGGCTGAAGCCTCGCAAAAGGGGGAATAATTTGAAAAGTCCTCGAGCTGAACGACATAAGAAACTCATTGATATGTCAGCATAGGAGAACATAACGGGACCATTAGTGGAAAACGTATGACTGAACAGTGACACTAACACTGTTAGCACATGGTATTCCCAGGGCTCTAGACTGCGACCAAAATGATCGCATATGCAACCTTTGTTTGAGAGTGTGCGAGTAAAATGTTTACCTCGTCGCATTGTGCGAGTGCATGATCATTACTATTTTGTAATAGTGTTGGATATTGCAGATGAAAGCAGTCCTTCCTGCACTCTCCTCTGTTCTGTGGAAACCTACGATGATGAAAATGATTGCACGTTTTGTGTAGCGCGCCGTTATTATTAAACCTCCGTGACAACATAAACACACACGCACACACACTGTATGCGTCCTATCCGTCCCACATGTACACATTCCCTCAGATTATAGATTAGAGCCCGACCGAGGTGGGAGTTTTGGTGATATTTGGGAGTAAAAAGGAATTATTTTGGCCAATAATCCTTTCATACACTTCGTACAAAGTCTCCTACAAAGTTGTATAAAGTCTCCTACAAAAAATGACTACAACAACCTTAACCATAGCAAATAAAGTCATATGTACATATGATAATAGATAGTAACTGTAAAATGAAAAACAAGTATTCAAAAACAAGGAAGGAAGAAAAAAACTAAATATAAATAAATATGAAATAAAAATAAAATATACATTTTTTAAATTAAAAAAACTTAACAGCATAGATAAAAAGACAAAATCACTAATAATAATATGTTTGCATCCTGTATGTTTGACACAGACAGACCCAGATCAGGCTAATCAATACGGAGATGCATCAATGCTTAAAGTTCACAAATCAATCATCCCTTCCTACGGGGTTTCACCATGAATTCTTAAATTGACAAGATCATATACGAGGAACACATAAAACCTCTTTTATCACATGTTTAACCGTGAAATCTGCCCGTTTGAGTTCGGCGAATTTCAGCAAAAAAGCTTGAAGTGTAATAATTGATTTTGATGTGTACGTTCACTAGTCTCCTCTGACGGGACTCACAGACTCCGTATGGTCACTGACGTCATTAAGATTCATCTCACAGATAAAAACAGCAGCATTATTTAATGGAGAGAGAGAGAGAGAGAGAGAGAGAGAGAGAGAGAGAGAGAGAGAGACTTCACTGCATGACCTGAATAAGATTTCACTGAGCTGGTGAGAAACCACTTATTTTCTGAGCTGTGTGCACGGTGACCCGAGGCTAAGGTAACGTGAGTTCAGGTCAGGGTAAGTGTGTGTGTGTTAGAGGGAGGGGACTGGCTGCGCTATTGTGGCACAAGGCCAACCTGCCGTCTCTATGATGATGATGATGATGGTGATGAAACCCACTGCAACTGGCCGACTGACGTCTCGCCGGGTGAATCTGACTGATTTCACTCACTCACAGAAAACTGAGCTCGCCTTATGGGCTCAACTTAAAGGGTAACTCGGGTATTTTTCAACCTGGACCCTATTTTCCTGTGTGTGGATCTAAAGCTCGGCATACACTGTACGATTTTAGCCCATTTTGAGCCACATGACTCATTTTAGATTCAGACCGTCGGGCGTCGTTTGCCGTGCGGTGTACGGGGGGGACCGAGGACCGATTAACTCCTCCCGACCGGCTGTCGAACAGTCGGGTGAACTCCTGACATTTCAGACATTTGTGGTCGGCCGTCCACAAGCTCTCGCACAGTTGAAGCAGAACCACGAGCCGATTCCCAACGTCAGAGCCTTTTATACAGTAATCAGAGCGTAGCTATCAAGATAACAATGTAAACAAACAGATAAACGTAGTAAAGCGTAACTAGCTTACCTCCAATTCTCTCTGCAAAATGGACAAACCATACCGTCCACGTCTTCCTCGCCACCTGCGAGTCTTTTTTAGACGCTTCAGCAGACAGGACGGCACAGATGATCAACACGGTTCTGCCTTGTTAGCAAACAGACCTCTGCTAGCAAACAAACTCTACCTGCCTCGGAGCTTTAATCTTTATTGACAACTGTCAACAGTCAGAACGGCCCTCAGGGGCCGACGGGACGTGTTTTCTTTCTATTTTACACGTACAGTGTGATCACTCAGGTCGTGAGCTTTGGCTTTACATCGCAAACAATCTACTCGTACAGCAGGAGTAGGAATTACACAACATTTCTAAAATTGTGCAGTGTATGTCCAGCTTTATTGTCTAATGGGGATAACAATTATTGAAGTTGGTCCAGTATTGAGGGAGAGCGCTGTAACCAGCAGCCGCTGAATGAGCTGTGAGGGCAAGCAAGCGTGTGTGATGTCATCTCAGACACAGTCAAGCCGTTGTGGAAGCAGAACGGTCGTGTATATGTGTCACAATATGACCTTAATGGTTCATTAAATAAGTTTCCTTTGTGTTTTCCCTTCAGGCTCTCTCCCAAAGAGACCGCCCACACCGCAACTTCTTCTTCTTCGATGGTCGTAAAGGCAACGGCATGGTCGACTTCTTTGGACCAAACTAAACAGTTTTACACACAAAGTCAAGTCCAGCAAACTTCTGTCTTTTCCTCCGTTTGTACCGTCAGGTTATTTATATCAGTTCTTGCTCCACTAGTCATAAAGTCAGTCTGTTGTTTTGTTTTTTTTGGCATTTGATCGCAAGAACACAGTGAGATTTGTTTTTTACATTTGCTAATAAAACATTGGTTAGTGAAATGATTCTGCCTCAGGTCTCTGGATTTATTAAACAATAACAATCATGTTGTTTTATGCCTGTATATCAGAATTTAGTGATGAATATCTGCCACGTGTAGTCACAAATAATTATGCTGCATTCATGTTGCTATTTTCTCTGAAAATCAAACCTGAAAGTTAAATCATCGCAATCAAATCACACTTTAATTCAGTAAATACGTTTTTTTTCACTGACACATGCCAATTAGTACAAACTACTGTTGTGCACATAAGCAGATTAGGGCTGTCAAAGTTACCGCGATAATAACGCGTTAACACAACTTGTGATTTTTAGGTTGTAGCGGCTCAGTTTTAAAGCTAGAGTGAAGATACTGGTATCATATGAAACTAGAAAATATCGGTAAACATCGGTACCAACCATGTCATACTAGCTTGTTGTGAAGGAGGTTAAATAACGCTCCAAACTTACGCTCAATTTTGGAGAGGAAAAACTGTCATGGCCATTTTCAAAGGGGTCCCTTGACCTCTGACCTCCAGATGTGTGAATGTAAATGGGTTCTCTGGGTACCCACGAGTCTCCCCTTTACAGACATGCCCACTTTATGATAATCACATGCAGTTTGGGGCAAGTCATAGTCAAGTCAGCACACTGACACACTGACAGCTGTTGTTGCCTGTTGGGCTGCAGTTTGCCATGTTATGATTGGAGCATATTGTTTTATGCTAAATGCAGTACCTGTGAGGGTTTCTGGACAATATCTGTCATTGTTTTGTGGTGTTAATTGATTTACAATAATAAATATATACATACATTTGCATAAAGCAGCATATTTGCCCACTCCCATGTTGATAAGAGGATTAAATACTTGACAAATCTCCGTTTTAAGGTACATTTTGAGCAGATAAAAAAATGTGTGATTAAATATCTTTAATTGATTGACAGCCCTAAATTAAATCAAACTTGTTGAGAATCTCAGTTACAGTACAATGAATCAGTGTGGTGGGTTTATGCACACTCAGTCAGCGTCTGAGTTTTGAAGGGGAAAGACAGTAGATAGTCACATGATGCCTGTCAGTGTATGACTGTATTTGGTAATAACCTCTCAGCGCCCGGCGTGTGACTCACCAAACTGTCTCAGTGACGGAGCAGCGTTCAGATGAGCCTCGGGACAAACTCAGAGCGCTTCCTGTCCTCTTCCTCCCAAACAAGGCCACAGCAGCAGCTTCAACAACAACAGATCATCACCGGGGGAAAACCAGCCGTGTGGTCCCGTGTCTGACCTCAGCCCCTGGGCGTGGCGGGGCGGTTGAACCTGTTAAACCTGCCAGACCTGTGAAACCTGAGCGGCGGAGATGTGTTCTAACCGTAGATGGAAAAATTACACTTATTTTGATGCAGTTTAACCTCTTAAGTGTTGACTGCTGTGTGTTGTCAACACTGCGGTTGCTGAGTCATTCTGCTGTTTAAAAATAGTTTCAGTATCAGATTATGTAAAAAACTTTCTTTTCATACATAAGTAGGTTGATTTTAAATCTGATTCGGATGTTTTTCCCCTCAGTGTGGCCTTAATACTCCGTAGTACATTGTCTCTTTGGCCCTCACTACATTAGACTTATATACTTAGACTATAAACTGTGTTACCTTCATCACAATGATCAAATGTTTTGCTTCTCCAGACAGAATTTTTTTTTTAATTTTGACTAAAACGTCTCTTTTGATAGTAAAGGTTGCCGACCCCTGCCTTAAACTAAGTGGCTTTCTTGCCTGAACCTGTGGATGTTTGTGTGACGTACAAATGACATGCAAAAAAGGCTGAAATGCGTACTTATGACGCACTAAATGTCCGGTAATGTCGCGGTATTTATACGACCGGGTTAAATCCCTGTCCCTTGATAACATTCCTGCTGTAACTACATTGATTTCTACTTTTATTCCCTGACTTGTACTTGTGATGCTTTCGGCGGCTGCAGAAATGCGTGACAAGCGATTGAAATTAAGATGCAATTGAGTCCGCTCACACACTGGGTTCATTGTGAGTTCAACACAGAGAGTGAATGAGAACAGAGAGAATCAGAAAAGAATGAATAACTACGCGTACTTCTGAGTGGTGTTTACAGCCGGTTTAGGGGGAAAAGGAGAGGAGCTGTGAGGCAGCGCTGCTCTTTTCCCCGGGATTAGGAAAGAAGATTAATTACGGAACGTCCCTTTAAGCTCATTCTGCCCCTTTAATTAAACCTAAACTCTTATCTGCCGACACACACATTCAATGCACTCTGCATGCACTCCTCACGCTGACTCTGCTCTACACTGTCTCTCCTTTTCCTCTCCATCTCTTTCTCCCATGTCCTTAAAATCTCTCTCTCTCTCTCTCTCTCTCTCTCTCTCTCTCTCCCACACACACACAGTTAACTCCCTCCTGCTGTGTGGTCACTCTCTCCACTTAGCAGCAA
This sequence comes from Sebastiscus albofasciatus, assembly GCA_916701655.1. Lineage (NCBI taxonomy): Eukaryota > Metazoa > Chordata > Actinopteri > Perciformes > Sebastidae > Sebastiscus > Sebastiscus albofasciatus. Next base: position 31,803 of record CAKAOI010049424.1, read on the forward strand.
AGACCAAGTGTCTGCTGTTGCGACCAATCAGATCCCTGATTTTGCTCTGAGGGCCGCCTGATTGGCTCGTTCTGCAGAGGAGTTTAAGTGAGGATAACTAGTCCCAATGCTGCCTGTTGACTCGGTAACAGACGAGTGTGTGTGTGTGTGTGTGTGTGTGTGTGTGTGTGTGTGTGTGTTTTCCTTATAAACCCATGAATTCTTGTCTTTGTTTATCTTGGAAAGTTTAGTGTTCCTGCAACTAACAGTTGTTTTTAATATTAATTAATCAGCCAGTTATTTTCTTCATTCATTGAATGATCATTTTGTCTTTAAAGTGTCAGAAAATAGTAAAAGAAAATACAAAAACAGCACAATATGGCATCCTTTATTTACCTTTGTTTTACAAACTGTTACACCTCTGTGTGTGTATATATATATATATACATATATATATGTATATACATATATCTACATATACATGTTTATTACTTCTCCATACATACTACGGTCTTGTTTACACCTCTTCTCATCATGCATCTACAGTATAAACTAAATCCTGTTTACATTCAAATTTTCCCATCTGAAATACTGTCTTCAACAATTTTACAAATTTACATTTACATGATTTTTTAATATTTACTTATGTTTATATTCAAGCCCTATATTTTAATTTGCACTATTTTATGTCTTAGATTTTCGAGCTCAGTTTTTAAAGCTACAGAAGAGAAGATACTGGTATCATATGAAGGAAGTTAAGGAGGTTAAATAACGCTCCGAACTTACCATAAAGTTTGGCGAGGGAAAAACTGATAAGAGTATTAAAAACTTGACAAACCTCCCTTTAAAGTTAATTTTGAACAGAGAAAAAGAATGTGATTAATTTGCGATTAATCGCAATTAAATATTTGAATCGATTTACAGCCCTTATAAAAAACAAACTAATGAAGTAAATGTGAAAGAGAACCATTGATACATTCCTGCTGTATTACGTTATTCAAGGCCTCTTTAAAGGCATCAAAACATGCTCGTCTTGCTCCAGATTGTCATGTTGACCATCAGTGTAAACACTTGTGGTGTGTGTGTGTGTGTGTGTGAGCAGCAGCGGCGAGGGGTCTTGACCTCGTGTCTGTTAATCCGTGCTGCTCTCCAGATGTGATGGCGACCACAGCACAGTCTGTCTATCCACTGTCACGCCAGAGGGCTGCTGCCCCGCCCCCAGACAGCCGCCAACATCTGTAAACATCTGCTGAGCCAATAAACTGCTGCCGTCCTCGCCTAAGAGCAGCGTTCCCCCAAAATGACATTTCCACAGTGTAAACTCCTGTGGCTCTCAACGTATCGGGGTTGGGATCCTTTTTATATTAATTTGATTTATTTAACCTTTATTTAACCCTGGGATCCTCTATTATCTCCTTTACATGACTATTTGAAGTTCCTAACAGGGATGCACCGATACCACTTTTTTCAGCCCGAGTACAAGTACAAGTACCTACATTTGGGTACTCGCCGATACCGAGTACCGATACGAGAACTTCTCTGTGCCAAAAGACCCTCGTTAACAGCCAGCTGGAGGGTGTGAGCGACACACGGCAGGCTGGGGAGTCCTGCATACGAGGCGGGGCGCCACGACCGGCTCTAGGTCGGCTTGGAAAGGCTCGGGGCGAAGGTGCTTCTCGGGGCCGTGGACAAAGTGTCACCGGGGCGGACTGCCCATCCGCGTCGTGCCCCCAGGGCGGGGCTCGGCCCACGTAAAAGGCTCCAGGGGTCTGCGGCGATGTCTGCAACCCAACGGACCCGTCTTGAAACACAAACCAAGGAGTCTAACGCACGTGCGAGTCAGAGGGTGCAAGCAAAACCCCGTGGCGCAATGAAAATGAGGGCCGGCGCGCCCCCCGGCTGAGGTGGAGCGTGAGCGCGTGCGATAGGACCCGAAAGATGGTGAGAAGAGGTTAAGGTCACACTGCCGTAAAGTGGTATTGGTGCCGTTTTGCGAGTACGAGTACATGAGCACAGTATCGGACCCGATACCTGACACTGGTATCGGTATCGCTGCACCCCTATTCCTAAGTTAAATAGTTTCTGAGTTCTGCTCCGGAAACGAAAGTGTGACACGTGAAAGGACGGACTGAAGGACGGAAGGACACGAGTAGCACTATACACCCCCGACTACGTTGTCTAGGAGGTTTAATTAAACATAATTAATTTGAGGGTTGTTACAAAAATGAAATATTAGTTCTTATAATATATAACGTAATTTATTTAGTTTTACATTTATACAACACATGGACTGCATCCAGACATAAAACACCAAACAAGTGAATATAGTTCTCCTTATCTTTATTGTATAAAAAAGAAAAAAGTACAAAATTCATGTAGAAAGTTTACAATAGAAAAAAGTTGAAAAACAGCAAAATACACACTGCATGTGACCGACACTGAGCGTCGATGGTGAGAGGGAGGCGGGCCCTGAACCAGGAGCCCAGAACCAGGAGCCCAGAACGGTACTATGTGATGACAGCAAACATGGCCGACGGTACCGCTAGCAAACAGGAATATACAAGCAGTAAAGGAGCGTCTACTGCGGCTAGCGTAGCTTGTTCTCGGCTTAGCGTCATGTTAGCTGAACAGGCATCATCAGGACTTTATACATCAGAAATGTTAAAAACAGTGTTGCCACCACAGCCAATCACTTCCCTGTTGAATCTTTGAGGCATTTGAAGCGTCTATAAGGGTCCACGTTTCAGTCTAATGTTTCCTGAAATAAAAGTTGAGCTGCTCCACTAAGTGGGCGCTTTAATCCGAAGTACGTTACAGTACATGAATGTATATTTTTAGCATGTGCAGCACCAGTAGCGCTGATTCAATTTACAGAAACACCCGGTTGAGTTTCAATGAGAGTGGTTTTCAGTTCAGTCAGTTATTGCTAACAGTCTGATTTTGACTTATTTGTGCTTTAAAGAGTATAAAGGGAGGATTTTGGTACTTTTCCATCTCATCTGATATACAAATAGAAAGCAAATACATCACTTTGTGTGTCTGGAGAGGTTTTTGTTGCCCTGTAATACACTAACTAGGGCGGTCAAAGTTATATTCGTTGTAATGCCACTAATTTCTTTGATGCAACTTTTTTAGGTTTTAGCGGGCTCAGTTTTATCACATGAAACTAGAAATCCGAAGGAATCCATTGGTACCAACCATGTCATACATACTTGCCGTGAAGGAGGTTAAATAACGCTCCTAATTTACGCTAAATTTTGACAAGGAAAAACTGGCATGGCCCTTTTCAAAGGGGTCCCTTGACCTCTGACCTCAACATATGTGAATGAAAATGGGTTCTTTTGTGTTGTTAATTGATTTCCAATAATACATATATGCATACATTTGCATAAAGCAGCATATCTGCCCACTCCCATGTTGATATTATATACTTGACAAATCTCCCTTTAAGGTACATTTTGAACAGATAAAAAAATTTGATTAATTTGCGATATAATCACAATTAACTATTTTAATCAACTGACAGCCCTAACACTTACATATTGTTTCCCATGTGTTCTTTATGGCCAAAACCTTTGTAAATAATAACAAGACCATTGCTTTAAAACATTTTAAACAATTGAGCCTTTCTTATCGCAAGCAGTGGACAAAAGGTACCGATTTCTGAAGCTGATTTTCTTACTTTTCAAAGTGATGTATCCACTTTCAGTGTGTATATCAACAGCTTTAGCTCCCATCTTATTCAATCTCTGTTTTAACAGTTACAACTCAAGTACAGCTTAATTCATAGTTTTGATCAGGAATGTAAGAAAACAAATAAATAATACATTATGTAAAAAAAAAAAAGAGAAAACCAAAAAAAAAACAAGCTACAGATAGGCTACGTTACAAAATAAATTATGCTTTTAATATGAGCAATAAACATTTCCTCCCAAACTACAGTGAAAGTAATCGCACAAGCGAAGGGGGTCATTTTTACAAAACGTCATCAAATACTTTTTCAACAATCAAAAGATCCAAATTAATTTCTTTAACTCTTGGAATACCGTCTCAAATCCACTGGATTTAAATTCAAACATCTGTTGCCAATGGCCGCTCAGAAATACAAAATGATCTCTCAAACACGTCGAACTCTCTCGCTTTAACAAGTACTTTTAAGTCTCTATTAGTTCAGATTCATCGTCCAAAAGAATATTTACAAACTATAAACACTGTCGACACAGGCGGGCGAGACCCAGCCAGCTCCCAACACTGGCAGCGTGAACGGAGGAATATCCAGAGATGAAGCTGTTTCTGTCCTTAAATGACCTAAAACTGCGCTGACGCTGGAGCAGTTGAGTGTAATTCAAATAACAAACAAAGCACTTGAAGAGTTTCTTTGAATGGGTGACTGATTGTCCCGGTTTTTGAGATTAGGCCTCAACAGAGCGCTGAGCAGGAAGGCACGTCGTATCATGTAATGAAGCAGATTGGGAGAGAGGTTCACGCTGTCGAATAACACACGACTTTTCTTCTCTTTTTTAGTTTCCCTGCGATGCAAACACAGCGTCCAGTTTCACAGTTTATAAGACTAAAAGACACGACAGTAATACGCACACGTTCAGACGAGGGTCAAATCATGTTTTTACATAATCAAAAGGAAGAATTGGAGCAACGCGATCTCACGGGAAGGTGTATGAATACCACGACATTACAAAGACATTCATGAGGACGCTTTTTAGGCTTTCGCATGTCATTTGTACGCCACGCAACAGAACTACTGCTGCAGTTCGGTTTAGGCAACAAAACCACTTATTCAGGTTTAGGAAAAACGTCACGGTTGAGCTTAAAATAAGTACGGAAACTATGTCAAATACGTACGGAAACAGAAGTACGGAAAACACACAACACTTAGGGGCCGTACTAGGCAACCAAAACCTGCGTGCTGCGATGACGATGAAGTTGCGGTAATTTAGCAGGAAGCCTCGCTGACTAAACTAAACACAATCAAAACAAAGATAAATGGATTTCCAGTACCGTAAATCCCTCAAAGTTGAACTGTGGTCTTTCTCCCTTTTTTATTTTACGTCACTTTGGATCAGTCAGTACAGCCTACACGGCATAAATGGCATGCCAAAAGCGCGCTAAATGCCTTGTGCATTATCGTGTCATTCATAAACCTTTTCAGGCGAACAGGCGGATGATATCTCTCCAATTTTGAAAAAAAAGACACATTCTCCAGAAAAACAGTGACTGATATTAAATCAAAATTAAAAAGCTCCACTTACAAAAGTTTAGAAAGCCAAATTTTGACGTATCTGTATTTTCCATTTTGCACTGATATCTCAGTACATATAACCTTTTTGTTTGACCCACGTCTGCCATGTACACACACACACACACACACACACACTGACTGAGATGAGCCCCGAGACAAAGACAGCGAAATAAAGTGGATTTTACAAAATATACAGGTAGGAAAGAGACCGTCGGTCCGTCAGCTGCAGTCTGAACCAGCAGACTGACTGACAAAGGGACAGACAGGCAGGGTCCAGTTTCCACAGGTAGCACCCTGATCCGGCCAACAGGTGGCGCCGACACCTCCAGCTGCTCATCTCGTCCTCCTCAAATTCTTTGTTCAGAGAAAACGTTTTTGATTTCAGGCCGCGTTAATCCACCGGGTTCAAATGGACGACGAGTGCAGCTTGTTCTGTTCACTAGTAGCCACAGTCAGATGGCCAAGTCCTGAATGTATAAAGTCGCCATGGTAACCAGTGGTTTGCGGATGAGGACGTCTCACTCTATGTGAGCCTGTAGAGAGTGCTGAGAGTCTGGCTGATGAAGTTGAAGAGTCCTCGGCAGGCGTCTCTCCAGTCCCGCCAGTGGGGGGCAGCGTGCTGCGAGAGAGACACACACAAAGACATGTTAGTCCAAATAAAACATTTATTGAATATCTGGCCTTTTCAAGCGAGCCAAGATGCTAAAAAATGCGCATTTATTGACGTGACCTACAAATAGCTCATACAACACAATGGACACATAATTGCAGCTTCATGCAAGTCAATGCGGTTCCCTTTTGTCCCTGTTAGCATGTGAAGCAGCAGCTAAGAAAGACAGCTGCTTAGATATCTACAAAGATGTTACCTGATGAACCTGGGAGTGTTTCAAGGCGCTTTCACAAGCCAACATTTAGTCTGTTTTAATCAAACTCTGGTGCGGTTTGTTTGGGCAGTTGTGAACGTGGTAATCGTACTCCGGTGCGGACCAAAACCAAAATGTGCGGGTGCAGGTCGTATCCATACGGAGACGTTTTATACTTTTTCATGGCGGCCGGCTGGTTTGTTTTGGTTGAAGGATACGGAATGGATATGACGTCACGTTACTCAGACTACAACAATAAAAGCAACCTCCACATTGACTCAAATGAAGTAATTATATATTAAATTATATTAAAAAAATCTATTTCAAAATGGTAAAAAAAAAAAAAGAAATCGCGATAGATAAGTGAATGGATTTTTTTCTCACCCCTGAAATTTTGCCAAACGTTTCAAAAAGAATCATTTGAAAAGAAAATAATAACAACCAGGGTGGAAAGGAGAAAAATCCTTGAAGCTGACTATTCAATTTCTCATAAAGACGGAGGAAAGATGATGTCATGTTTGGGGAGAGGAGTGAACAGGAGAAGGAAGTAGAGAAAGAGAAGCTACATGTGAGAAACACTGAACAAGAGGACAAACAAGTGTGTGTCTGTGTTAAAGATGCTCCTCTGAACTGCTTGAACCTCACGTGCTTGTGGTTAACCCTCCCTCCCTCCCTCCTCTTACAATCTCCATCCCTCCTTCTCTCACTTCCTCCCTCCTTCCTTCCTTCCTTTTGTTTGCTCGTTTAGAAAAAGTGTCTGACTGTGCTTTTGGCCCGGCTGCGTTGTAAACAACACACATAATTTCCCCTTGAGAATACAGTATCTGTTCTGTCTTTCTCATGCACGCAGCAGACAGTTCAATGAGGGCAGCGATGCCAGAAACCTGCTGCACATGATGTCTGCAAACGGGGCTGTTACACCCTCATAAAGTGTGTGCGTGTGTGTGTGTGTGTGTGCAGTCCATGTCTGAGTCAAGACAAGGTGACGTCATCTTTGTTTATGTGCATGAGACGGGATGGTGAGGGAGAGAGAGAGAGAGAGAGAGAACAGTGGGGAGGTGATTGTGTGGTGGGGGAGGAGGTAGAGAGTTGCTTCCAACTCCTCACGCGATCTACAGTACAGCGGGAGGGGGGGGAGGGGTGAGATAAAGACATGATAATAAGAGGAAATATACTGTCATATAATCTGTGAGGATTGTTTTAATGTGTAAAGTCTGTCTTGTTGTTTTTAGCTGTTTATGGAGACACTGTTGTTTCTGAAAAACTATTGTACTGATATATTAAACCCCTACAGAGAATGATGAAGAGTGGAACAGGAGTGACGAGGAAGGAAACTGTAAAATAAAAGAGAGGAAATGGGAGGAAAAAAGAATGCCAGTTTTTCTGGAGAGAAGAAGGAAAGAGAAAGGAGAGGAGGGAGGAAGAAAGACTCTTTAGTTTGACTGTAATTTGTATAAACTACGTCATGATTGTCCATAGTATATCCTGATTAATTGCACATTTTTTATCTGTTCAAAATGTACCTTAAAGGGCAGATTTGTCAAGTATTTAATCCTCTTATCAACATGGGAGTGGACAAATATGCTGCTTCATGCAAATGTATGTATATATTTATTATTGGAAATCAATTAGCAACATAAAAAACAATGACAAATATTGTCTAGAAACCCTCACAGGTACTGCTGACTTGCTCCAAACTGCATGTGACTATCATAAAGTGGGCATGTCTGTAAAGGGGAGACTCGTGGGTACCCATAGAACCCATTTTCATTCACATATCTTGAAGGCAGAGGTCAAGGGACCCCTTTGAAAATGGCCATGCCAGTTTTTCCTCGCCAAAATTTAGCGCAAGTTTGGAGCGTTATTTAACCTCATGGTTGGTACCAATGGATTCTTTAGGTTTTCTAGTTTCATATGATACCAGTATCTTCACTCTAGCTTTAAAACTGAGCCGGCTACAACCTAAAAATCCCAGGTTTTGTTAACGTGTTACTATCGTGTTAACTTTGACAGCCCCAGAATAAAGATCAACACAAAAAAAAAGTAAAATGAGAGAACGACTGGCTCATGAATGACATCGATTCATCTCTCTCCCACAAGTATTGATATGTCCTCACGACTGCCTCACACACACACACACACGTGTAATTACATGTAAACTCACATGCTCATCCATGCAAGAACAGATAAGACAGCTGTGTGTGTGTGTGTGTGTGAGAGAGAGAATCAATGTGACTGCTGCGTTCACAGACACAGACAACACTGTACACATTCACCAGACCATAGAAATAGAATAGGAGTAGAACTGACATTGAACTGTTTTCCGGGGGTCATTTGAGCAGTTACAAAAGGAAATGGCGATTGTTGTTAGTTGTTATGGTGACAACAGAACACACAAGTGTGCTTGCAGATCGCCAGGAAGAGAGTGGACGCAGCTCCCGGAGTCCGACACGTTCTCACTCCCAACTCATCAAATACCGCGGAGACTGACGAACGGGGTACTCCTCTTGCGTTCCTTTTGGACGGACCGGGGACGGCGTGTCAATATACGCTTGTTACATGCATAGTGTCCTTTCAAAATAAACTTCCGTTTAAACAAAGTAGCCTTACTTTGAAAATAAATATGCTCTGGACCAGACTGATCTGCTTTTTCTCATCATCTAATCATTTTTTGTTTAGGTTCACCCCTCTCTCTTTCAGTGTTCATATTAACTCATCATCTAACTAAACACACCATAAACTACACATCGAAGCCCCGTCTGTCCTCTTACCGCTCTGTGGAGGACTGTGGTGTTAAATTCATCTCCGATGGCCCTCAGCTGGTGGGCCACCATCCTGACCTCCAGCTCCTGCACTGCCTCTGCTCTGGGGGCTCTGTAATGAGGGGAAGCCCAGGACGGGTGCTCATTCTGGGGCAGCAGGTCCGGCAGAGGTCCCTGCTGGTGCTCCTCCCCTCTGTACGACTCTGCAGCAGAAAAAGACAAAATAGATTCAGAAAATATACTACCAAAGAAAAACACATTTCTCCCTCATTTTATTTTTACCATTGTTTTTCCTCATGCTCTGACTCTCTGTGTCTCTCTTGAGAAGAAATGTTCATGTATGAAGAGACAGAAGCACTTCATTGGGTACGCAGAGCCTCTGGTTATGCTTAATCGATTCTCAACAAGCAGCGTACATTATTAGCCTCCTTAATGTAGACAGTTCAAGTCGGGGGGGTCTGCGCACATATAGTCACATATGGGCAGGCTGTACAGGCCGTACAAACTGCCAAGCAACAGAGACCTAAATAACACACACAGACTTCCCAGAAACCCATTTACAGTCAAATAGACCATAAAGCAGCGGATGCTTTAGGACGTGGCTACCTTGTGATTGATAGGTTGCTACCACGGTGTTATCCGGTCTGGGAGTTGTCCGTGTTTTCATTTTACAACTTTAACCCTTTACAACATTTTGGTCGCCTAAAAATGTCTTATTCAACGTTTGGTACTTAGCTCCACCCTCTCGTGTAACTTCTAGTTGCAAAAAAACAAGATGACGACGACCAAAAACCAAGATGGTGATGGCCAAAAACCAAGATGGTGATGGCCAAAAACCAAGATGGTGATGGCCAAAAACCAAGATGACGACGACCAAAAACCAAGATGGCGACGACCAAAAACCAAGATGGTGATGGCCAAAAACCAAGTTGACGACGACCAAAAACCAAGATGGTGATGGCCAAAAACCAAGATGACGACGACCAAAAACCAAGATGGTGATGGCCAAAAACCAAGATGACAATGACCAAAGACCAAGGTGGCAACGGCCAAAACCCAAGATGGTGACAACCAAAAAAGGTGGAAAAGGTGACTTTAAGGTTTATCATATTTGATGCAGAAATAACAGGGAGTGAAGAAGTGATTTTTTTTTTACCTTTGACATTAAAAACATACCAAAAATATTTACTGTGGTTTCCAGTGTTGGTTGTTTAGTTCTCTGGCCACACACATATTTCTTAAGGAGCTTGATGGGCTGACTTATTTTCCTCTTCTTTTAACTTGGGAGAGTAATCTCTTAATCTGCTTAATAAGTCTGGTATGGAGAGGAACTGTATGTGTGTTTGCGTTTGTTGTGTTTACAGACTATTTACTATTAAAGATACCTGTACCTTCTGTCTGGTCGCTTTAGGGTGACAAACAGGCCTAAACCTATTAGAGATATTATAATTCTATGAGAGCTGATGTGTTTTTAAGCATTTTCTTTGTCTCATATTTCGTTTATGATTACTTACTTGCTTTCTTTAATCAGTTAAAACCTATTTTATAATGTAGAAGAGTGTCAGCATCATAAATTATTGTTAATTATTTAACTAAACAAACACTTTTTCTATTATCTCTTTCTGCATTTTATCATTTCTTTAAACACAAAACACATTTAAAAGCACTTCCCAAATTGAATTTTCAATTAAGTGATCTTGCTATTTCTCTTGTTCGTTTGATTATCCATCTAACATTTAATAAGTGTTTTATCATATTACATTAAAATTCAATGTCTTTGAAGATGATTAGATAACCTGCTGTAACCTTTTCTATGATACTTGTTTTACAGCATTCCTATGAAACGACCCCTGTCTCTGTCACGGAGCTGAGCGCCCGCGGCAACCACAACTCTAGTTGCCACAGAAACGGACACCCCTGGCAACCACAGCATCTGCTTTGCTAGGAGGATTACAACTGATCCTTTAAGGATGCAGGTGACTAGACGGAGACAGAGATGGAGACAGAGAGAGAGAGAGAGAGAGAGAGAGAGAGAGAAAAGAGAGAGCGGTAGAAAAAAAAAATAACAATCGGGAAAACCCTGGCTTGTTGCCAAGGTAACTCTAAGGCAGCACTCTTTGAGACGTCTCTATGCGATTGGCCGGCAGAGTCGGGGGCTGAGCTGTGATAGGGTGGATGGAGGAAAGCGGGCGGGGCTGAGGGTAAACCTGTCTGTTTGATAGGCTGACGGACTGACAAGGTGACAGAGACCAGTGTGACCAGTTAAATATGGGAGGCAGCAGAGACTGGGGGGGACCTGGTTGCCGGGTGGAGGGGTGGCATTAAAAATCAAAACAGACTAAACCAGATAAAAGCTTAAAGCTGAGCTGGATAACTAACGTTACTTATGTTGTTACTTAACTAACAAAATGACTAATTAACCGACTGATTGACTAAACAAATAATTGACCTACATACTGACAATACAACCAACTAACCTGACAACCTGACGTGCTGGCAAGTTTACACATGATCTCAATGAAGTGACATTGATTATCAACTAGGGCTGTGAATCGATTAAAATGGTTAACCGCAAATTATTCACACGTTTTATCTGTTCAAAATGTACCTTAAAGGGAGGTTTATCAAGTATTTAATACTCTTATTAACATGGGAGTGAGCTAATATGCTTGCTTTATGCAAATACATTAAAAATACATATGTATAAAGCAGCATATTTGCCCACTCCCATGTTGATAAGAGTATTAAATACTTGAAAAATCTCCCTTTAAGGTACATTTTGAACAGATAAAAAAATGTGTGATCTATTTGTGATTAATCATGATTAACTATGGACAGTCATGCGATTAATCACAATTAAATATTTTAATCAATTGACAGCCCTAGTTGTTTTTTACCATTCTAAACTTGTTTTTATTACTAGTAATATCCTTTTTTTATCTCATGACTTTATTATTTTCTTTTCACTCCTGTTGTAATACCTGTTATTGATTTTTCTCCTGTAAAGCACTTTGAGCCGCATTTTATTTTATTAAAAGGTGCTATAAAAATAAAGTTTATTATTATTATTATTTAGTGCCTGATAACTGAATCAATTAATCAATTTGACTTAAAGTGCAGAATCACCATGCAGCATAGTCCCAATACACAATATAAATATAAAAAAGAATACATAGGAAAAAACACACAGCAAGCACATAAAATAATACATTAAAAGTGAACTTACTGATTAATTACAGTATCTGACTGATTAATTAGGAGACGTGGATTATCTGACTAACTGATTAACTATGTTGCTGAGTAGCTAACTGAATAATTAACTTACTTACTGACTCTAGATAACAGACTGACTGACTGTGTGATTAGCAGGCGGACTGATTAACAAACTGTAAGTCTGAAAAACTAAACAAACTAAAACTAGCTGACTAAAGGTGAGATTCCTGAGAAATCTGAAGCCTGACTGCCTAATTGAAGTAAAACAGCCTGGCTGAATGGAGGAAATGAGGCAGACTGTTTCTGTGACTGACTGCAGTCAGAGGACATGTCTGAACATGCCCGAGATAGACAGCTGACCTGCAGCTGAGAGAGGAGGAGAGGAGGAGAGGTGGGGGGGGTAAATCATCTGTTTACATTGCTGCAAATCTGTCACAACACAGTGGCTCAGAGCCAAATGAAAACCTGTCTTTCCTGCTGCCACCTGAATTTCCCTTTCTACCGCCTCCAAATAACCCTCCAGGATACTGAAGTTCAGATTGAGTCTACATGACTCATCCCATGATAATAAAAAGTGTCTCACTCTTCACCGAACTCAAAAAAACAAAGAAATAATTAACTCCTGCAGCCGAAGGGAATCACTCACTGACACTGATTGTGGCACTTTAATGAGAAGAAATAAACTGCTGGAGCTGGAGGCATAAATTAACAACTCACAGTTCAGCTTTTATTCCCCAAATACTAAAACAACAACGAGTACTAGCTACTTTAATACCTCTCTTTGACAATGTACAGCCAAGAAACCGGTGCAACATCCATGAATGTAAAATGTTTCTGTCCATTAATCCCTAATTTGAGTCAAAAGAAAATGCTTTATGTACCAATTCCAATCAGTGTCATTATAACTAGGGCTGCACAATTTATCAAAATTTGATCAAAATCACAATATGGCCTACTGTAACTTTCAAATCGCATGTCCTGGCCTACACATCATATTATACAGACTAAAGAAAACATCTTTGTTTAGTATAGATCCCTGCAAAAATCACACCATAATCAATGTTTTTCAATGAAAATGGGAATAATTATGTAAAAATGATCATTCTCTCTAATATCACAAATCATATCGCAAGTGCAATTTGAGTCAAAATAATAGCAATTAGATATTTTTTCAAAATTTTACAGCCGTAACTGTAACCGTCCCTCCTCAGACAGACAGACATTGTTCATTGTCTGGTGAATAAAACAGGTTTGAGCCGTTTTTATAGAGTGCTACAGGAATGAGTCCTAAAACCTGGAAATGAGTTAGCATTTTAGCACTTCTGGTTCCCTCGTCTGGAAGTCAATGGGTTTTTTTAATGGGTTTTTAGTCAGATGCCTGAAATAAGGTCTATGGTTAACACGAGCTGAAGAGATTTTAACGTTTTGTTCTACGACATAAAATACGTCAGTAAATATCCCACTCGTTAATTTTGAAGCTTTTATATGTCTTAAAAAAGGCGGTTGCTAACAAGTGGCTAAATGAGACAACTGAACTTCATCACGCCGACTCGTCCTCCTTCACAGCCTCGTTGTGTGTACCTGCGCTCATGCGACCGTGGTGTAGTTTGTTTATAACCTAACGTTAGCTTTTTACTTCTGGCGATTGCATTCACACTTCAAAAATCATAAAAGTGGTGTTTCATTTGTGGAGATTAACTTTCTTGCTGAATAAAACGTGAAAGTATCCCAATGGAAAAACCCCATTGGCTTTTTGATGCTAACTTCCTGGTTGGCCTACAAAAATACGTCATCCCTGCAGCAGCACTCTATTGTCTGTGTAGCTTCACAATGCAGCAGCACAGTGGTCTGCTGGTTATAAGGCCTCGTGTTTATCCCTGTGAAAGTCGTAACACATCTCCTCAACACCTGTCCTCCATCAATTCTGCCTAAACAGTCTCCTTTCATGGAGACACGGCCGCGGGCGCAGCAGCACACACATAACCGATACTCTCCTGCTAACTGATAATTCTCGTGTTTATTTAAGGGTGGAGGTCTGAAAGGCAAACTGTGCTGTGTGGCTGAGTCACATCTTCCACTGCTTGTTCTTGCAGTGTTGAGCGTTCGCCATAAATCACTGCTGGCTCTGTTGTAGCTCGCTCTCTGGCAGCTAAATGATTACTGATGTGCTTGGTGTTAGAACATTTGCCCCCTTTCCCTGTCTGTCAAAACAAAGTGAGAGCTAACCCACATGGTTTTAATGACACTCTTCTACAAGTCACGTCCTGTTACTATACATATAAGATTTTGTATCCTCCTCTAAGCTATGTTTTTTTCATCCCAATTGTATAAACTTGTGACTTTTTTCTTTAATTATAAGTGAATCCTATTATCTTACCTGACTGTTGTCCTGAGAAGGCACTGGGTGCAACTGCTCCTCCGCCCCTCTCTTCCCTCCGATTGCAGAGCGGCGACCGAGGAGGCGTTGGTGATGGCGATGATGCGGGTAGCTGCTGGTGAGTCTGGGGCTCGTCCTGGCCCTCTGGGTGGGGGTAAGGCAGCGGGCACGACAGATAGAGAGCCTGCAAAGGGTGCAGATGGTGGTGGTGGTTGTGGTGGCGGAGGTGTATGGCACTGGTGCCGGTCCCAGAGCCGGTGGTGATGGGGGTAGTGGTGAGCCAGTTGTAGAAGGGGCGAGGAAGCTCCATGCTGCAGGTGTTGTGGCGAGGAAGTGGGTCGTTTCCTCCACTTCCTCCAGTTTCCGCGACGCTCTCGATGGTCTCTGCACGGGCCATCTCAGTAGTAGTCTAAAACACACACAGGCATGCACATTAGAGTTGTCAACTAATAAATTAATCGCCAACTACTTTGATAATCGATTAAACGGTTTGAATAATTTTCTAAGAAAAAAAAAGTCAAAATTCTCAGATTTTTGACTTAAATGTGAATATTTTCTGGTTTCTTTACTCCTCTATGACAGTAAACTGAATATATTTGAAATGTGAGCAAAACAAGACATTAGAGGACTTCATCTTGGGCTTTGGCAAACACATTGTACCATTTTCTGACATTTTATAGACCAAACAACTAATCGATTAATCGAGAAAATAATCGACAATTAAAATAATCGTTAGTTGCAGCCCTACTGACATGCACATATGCAAATACATTACATTACATTCATTTAGATGAGGCTTTTAACCTTCTACCATGTAGGTACAACCCAAAAAAAATAATAGTACAAAAAAAGCTTTAAAAAAAAAAACTATACTAAAAATTCGGACTGGTAAAAACTGTGTAAAAATCCAAAATAATAAATACTAAAAACAAAAATATTTTATAAAAAATACATAATAATACATCTAGTAATCAAACATTTAAAAAAGAAATAAAAAAATATATACTAAAAATTTGCCACAGATTGAACTGGTAAAAACTGTAAAAATCCAAAATAATAAATACTAAAAACAAAGATATTTAATAAAAACTAAATAATAATACATCTAGTAATCAAAAAATTAAAAAAGGAATACGAATAAATATATACTAAAGATTTGCCACGGATTGGACTGGTGAAAAAATGTGTAAAAACACAAAATAATAAATATATATATATATATGTATTTAATAACAAAAGAAAATAATACATCTAGTAATCAGAAAAAAAAATATATATACTAACAATTTGCCACGGATTGGACTGGTAAAAACTATGTAAAAATACAAAATAATAAATAATAAAAACAAAAATATTTCATAAAAACTAAATAATAATACATCTAGTAATCACAAATTGAAAACAAATTGTAGGTTTACTTGACAACAAATTCTCCACAGTAAAATATAAACTTAAATAAATAAATGCTAATTTTCACACCATTGTTTGCTCTTTCTCTACCACTTTGACCCACCAACCAGCCAACCTGTCTATATATGTTCTTCTTCCGGCCGCTAGGGGGCGGGGCTGCGGCTGCTCTTCCTGGGGGCACGAGACTTGTTTGTAAACAGCCCGAGCACGAGGAGAAGCGGACACGCGCGTACAGGAGCCGAGCGAGCTACGCGCGGGTCTCTCTCTGACCGTTTTTTAACGGCTGTAAAATATCAACGTTCAGAATTTCAAACTAACGGTCCGAATAAAACACGTGGAGACATAAAATAACAGTTGAACTCGAAGTTTAATCCGTAAAAAGAATAATTTAAGGTGTTAAAAGGTGTTTTTTGACAATTCCTCCGGTCTTTAAGGACACTTACTGCCGCCAAACACGTAATATTTATACATCGACGTGTCTAAACTTCATTTTATGAGGTTTTTTCGCTGTAAACCTGTTATAAAAATGTAAGATAAAGCATTTTAAAGTAGGAAAGTAGCCTGACAGCTGGACACATGATGCAACTTTAAGCTGTCAAATTCTGCAGATGTAGATACAACCCAAAAAAAGCTTTAAAAAAAAAAAACTATACTACAGATTGAACTGGTAAAAACTATGTAAAAATCCAAAATAATAAATAATACAAATATTTACTAAAAAAAATACATCTAGTAATCAAAAATTGAAAAAAGAAATAAAAAAGAAATATATACTAAAAATTGTCACAGATTAGACTGGTGAAAAAATGTGTAAAAACCCCAAAATAATAAATACTAAAAACAAAAATATTTATTAAGAATTGAATAATAATACATCTAGTAATCAAAAATTGAAAAAGAAATAATAAAAAAAAAACTATACTAATATTTTGCCATCCTTTAAGGTGTAAACAAGTTTTAGCCTGACAGCTGGACAGATGATGCAACTTTGAGCTGTCAAATTCTGCAGCAATAAAATAAGATAAATGAATCTATAATAAAGTACTTACTGTGTCTCTTTGGAGCTCCGTGGTGAGGCTGTCTGCAGGTCAGAAACCGGCCGGAACAGGTGCACATCAGACGGGTAAAAATGAGCCAAAACAACCGGCGACCAGACGATGTTAAAGTCCACTCCGGTGACAGATGTGTCATTCCATGTCAAGTTTCCCGGTTTATGATTGTTTTGGTTTATAGTCAGCTTCTTTATCTGTTAAATTAACCCATCAAAACAAAATAAATACCGACGAGATGAACCGAGTAACGGAGCAGCTGGTAGTCGGTGCTCCTCTCTCTCTCTCTCTCTCTCTCCGGTGTATTTCAGTCTGAGCGCTTCACCGCTGCTGCTGTATTTATCAACAAGAGCTGACATCCGGGGGTGCATTTTCAGAATAAAAGCCTGAAGTGAACAGCTATTTAAGCCAGTGGGGAAATATATGTTTATG
>CAKAOI010049425.1:0-75294 GCA_916701655.1 Sebastiscus albofasciatus
TGACCATGGGGATGGTGTCTACATGCATGCTCCACCTTTTAGATTCATAACCAACTCTGGTTCCCGTGCTCGTCATTGTATGCTTTATGATTTGGTAGATTTGGCCGTCACTAAGTCTACGTAGACAACTTCATCTGTATATTTTTGTGTTTAAGGCCATGCTTGGTAAACTCCTCTCATATATATGTAATCTCCTGACGCCGACCTCCAGCAGTCTTCAGTTTCCCTTCGAGGCAGCAGCTCCCTGGACTTGGAATAATCTGCAGAGCATACTACATTTTAATAATCTAGTCCCCCTTGTGAAAACGTAAAACCGTGTTAAAAGTCCGTGTAACTGAGTCTCTTCTGATTGTCTGCTATGTTTTATTTCTAAACTGTAACTGGTAAGCTATCTTGGCCCTTAGAAAAGAGATTCTATCTGAGGGGATTTCCTGGTTAAATAAAGGTTAAATAATAATAATAAATTGTACAGCTGCCTAAAAATTCTCCCCTCTAAAAGAAAATCCATTTAAATGTTTCCTGCGAAGAAGTGGTTTACATGTTTTTCCTGTTATAATTAAAAGCTCCTGGGTCCGCCTAATAACTGGGATAAAAGCTTTAAAGTCCTCTCTCCTCCCATGATGATCTTATTTTTGCAGTTCCCTCTCATTAAATGAAATGAGCTCTGGCACAATGTGTGTCTCAGAACCTCCATCAATGTTAATAACAACAACAGTGAAATGCTTTGACGTATCTAGCCATGAAAAAAACTGTGGGAAGACACTGTCAATCTCGTACCTCGGACCAGTTACTCACACAAAGGAAACTTGTTTGGAGTCGGGACTTTGACAACACCGCTTGTGTTCCTGTCCTGTCGGCCATTATTCAGCGTGACAACTAAGCTACACGTAATGAACAACTTTGGCCCCGTGTTGGAGCCGAGGCTAGGCCTGTCCTAATTTGAGATAAAGATAGGTTATTGATCAATGCTCCTAAACCATTAGCTCTCTGCCTGGATATCTGGTGTATGGTATTCAACGGGCAGGATGCTGCTGAGGCTGCGAGAAGAAAGGCAGCGGGAAGAAGGACGTCGTGGATAAATTGGACAGGTCTGTTGGTCAGCACAAGTGAAAAGTTAATTATTTTCCCGCATTTAAGATTGTTGTGCTTTACGAAGCAACAAAAGGGATCAAGGGAGGTTAATAGAAACACGATTAATGGTCTCAGTTTGTGCTTCTCGTGTTTTAGCATTACATTTGAGTCACAGAGGTAAGCGTTTGTTTCTCTGAAAGATAATTATATGCCGAGGTTTGAAAAGACATACAGAAAATGAAAGGCACATAATAAGACTAATTCCATGCTAGCGGCTCTATACTTTTAGGCACTGCGATGATTGGAGCTAAATTCTATAATCAGAAAAATAATATGCTCACAATGACAAGGCCAACAAACACAAGACTTTCAACCATGAGAGCGGTGTTCGTATGCCTAAGTGTTGTGGGTTATAAAGTTGAAGTTACATTAGTGACGTGTTGCCTTTAGTTTACGTAGTTATTTTAAGCTGAACCATGACGTTTTTCCTAGACCTATCGCCAAATTCACACCAGAGCAGCAGCGAAATGCGTCCTGCAGCGAGCTGCCATGCAATGGCTGTGAAGTGGCCAGAGAGTTCCTGCAGCCACTCAACAAACAGATCATGTGACTCCTGTGACATGGTGACCGATTGTTACGAAGAATTTCTTCCCGCCTGAAACACATGAACACGCCTCCCAGCCACAGAAACATGTAATTATTGCAACATTAGTGACGTGTTGTCTTTAGTTTACGTAGTTATTTTAAGCCAAACCATGACGTTTTTTCCTAAACGTAACGCTGAATTCACACCAGAGCCGGGCTGCCATGCAAAAGCTATGAAAAGCTGTGGTGGCCGCTCCAGAGCTCAGCAGGCTGTGTCCGTTTGATTCTGCGGCGAAGTCCGGCCAAACTAAAAGTGTCCTGTGACTCCAGTAACATGTTGACCTACTGTATGTTACAAAGAATTTCTTCCCGCTTGAAACATATGAAGCGGCGCTTGGTCGCTACCTGGTGTGAATTTGGTGTAACTAAGTGGTTTTGTTGCCTAAACCTAACTGCAGCCATTTCACCATGTATAAATGACACGTGAAAAGCCTAAAATGCGTTATCATGACATGCATAATGTCCTTAAAATTTATACGCCTTCCATGAGAATGGGTTGGAAAATCAGGGTGATCACTACAATCGTTACATTACAGCGTCTTGAAACATTAATGTGTGTACAAACGTTTTGTGGCGATCCAAGCTCTATAAGCTGTTGGGATATTTCACCAGACCAAAGTGGTGGACCAACTGTAAAACGTATACTATCATCACATCAAGAGTCAAAAACCCCAAGCTGGAATCTACCAGATAGAAAACAAAGCCCAAAACTTAAATGCCATTCATCAATCAGATTGCATTGTTTTATCACCGTGAGGTCACATTTGATTGATGAGCAACATCTCTCTGCACACTAAACTCAATAGTTTCACTGAAAACCAAAAAGCACTTCTGCGGAGACATCAGTCTTCTCGGGCTGTTGAAGCTGCAGAGACAGCTCTCACTCGTGCAGGAAGATTTTCAAAGGAAGATGTGATTTCTCATAGTCGGGAGGGGGCAGCTTTATGGAACTTGTGACCTTTCCTTGTGTGCTGGAATATGTTAGCGGCGAATTAATGGCGCACATTATACCAACTGTGGAAATCCAATCATTCTGGTCATCACAAGACCCTCGGGGGTCTTCTCGCTCATCGTGCTCTCCTGTCAATCTGCCTCTGGTAGCTTTTTGCACGACGTTTTTTGCGGTCCGAGTGCTAATTATAAAGTCTCTTCCAGACCTTGGAGCCTCTGCAACACTCAGCGAGAAGGTTGAAGTTGCAGCAGATGAAATACAAAAAGAAATCCTTTGTTTTTCTTTCGTCTGTGGTTAAAACAAAACGGTGACCCTTATTAACTTGTCCCAGTGTCCTTGAACTGGTGGCAGTGTAGATAAATTGGAGTTCCAGGGTTCATATATATTTTGTAGATAGACGGACACAAGAAGACTGCATATAGGTGTGTGTGTTTAGGAGGTGTTAGGTTCCACCTCACCGGAGGCCGCTTCTCCATCGACAGGTGGATTGTCCAGATTTTACAGCACAAAGAGGATTTTGCTGGCAACATTTCTGCTTCACACCTGATAACGGTGTCATTATCCCCAGTGAGGAGGTCTTTCCTTAGATCAGAGAAGAGCGCCTTCTCATCTGTGTTAACCCCCGGGGCTCCGTCTCTCCGTCCCGTTCCTCTGCACCGCTGCCTCCACGGTATCTCGGAGAGGCTTTAATCAGTTTTTCCCCATGCAGATATCAGGACCTGCTGCTGCGCCGTCTTTTGTCGATCTGAAAAACAAGCTGCTGGTGTGGGGTTCATCGAAATGTACAGTACCAGCGCCGCACCTCTCGTCTGTGAGATAAAAGCGAGAGCTCTTTTCATTTTGTGGTAAAGACAGCTATGCAAATACAACCTGCTCTTTTGTTTGAAGGCCAGCAGTCCACAGATCAAAAAACTTAGAGGAGGACTTTCTTTATTTTATTGCTCCACAAACCCGCAGCCTTACAGAAGTGAGAAGGAAATTACAGGTTGTTGAGAGCGTTAACATTTCACTTAGCTGGAAAACATATGAACGCGCTCACATGCGGGGGCACAGAAGCAGAGATTAAGGGGGATTGTAGCAGAGGGGAAGATGGGAAGAGACAAAAAAGGCAGAGAGGGATAGAGTAGAAGGCGGCAATAAAGATCAAACGTGAAGTGGTGATAAAATAGATAAAGGCAGAATCAAATGAGAAGTTCCCTGAGAGTGAGCAGAGCACATGCTAACTGATGGTGATGATTTATTTTAGATACATTTAGCCTGTCATCTCTTTTTCATCAGCTCTGATCCGTCCCATCCTTCACCCCTCTTCTCTCCCTCATCCTCACCCTCTTTTAGATGATCTTTTTCCTTCACCACCAAACAGCTGAACTCTCCCTCTGATGGATTCTGGCATGTGGGCGCGTGACGTCACCCAGCCGCCCTCCGTCTCTGTCGACTAATTGGACCCTGTCCTCTCTGTGGCCTTCGGGGACTCAGACATAATTAAAGCAGAGAGACGGGGAAGTGTCAAGTTCAGGGCTGCTAACCACACCCTCTTAATTGGGCAGAGCGAGAGGTGGAGGGCAGGGCAGAGGGGCCGCGGGATCGGGCGGATTTGGACGCCTCGGTGGTTTCCTCCATCGGTTGTGACTGGCACTTGAATGTTGCGTGTTGGAGGAAAGCGATGGTAATGAACCTGGAGAGTGTCTGGTGCATAATTACCAGAGAATGAGCATGCTGAGCCACAAGCAAAGAGATGATGTGGTTTTAAATAAGCTCGTGTTCAGGAGGGTTATATTTGTGCACATTTAAAGGATAATTCTGGTCTCATTTTCATAGTTTTGGCCATCATTTCTATCAGTTATGATAACATTACATGCTCAATTAAAGACCCTGATAACATATTTTCTCAATCAGCTCTTTATTATGAGCGATGGGGTCCTACTTGAACAAACTATTAGTTAGAAAAGTCGTGGTTATTTAATTTCTTCTTCTGTCTTGGTTAATTTTATTCAGCAAACAATCCCTCTCCCGCACAAGGAAACATGATCTCACCAATCCTGGCTTCCTTAAATTGGCTACCTGTTGCTTTTAGAATTGATTATAAAATATGATACATGTGATGTATATGATTACTTACAAAGCCCTGAGAGTTATTTATCAGATTTATTATTGTCCGATATCCCTTTCTGCACCCTCGGATGTGTCATGCCTTGCGGCTCCAAGGTCCAGATGTATTCACAAAGGTGATAGAGCCGTTGCAGTCAGGACACCTAGATATGGAAAGACCTGTCTGAGGAGATCAGGGCTGCAAACTCTGTCACATCTTTTTAAATCACTTTTAAAAACTCACTTTTTTAGAATTGCTTTTCTGTGATTTATATTTTATGACATTTTAGTTGTTTTACTCTTTGGGGTTTTACGTGTTTTAGTTATCGGCTTTTAATACATTTTGTTATCCTTGTGTTTTAAATGTGTTCTGTTTATATTGTAAAGCACTTTGTAACTGTGTTTTGAAAAGTGCTATATAAATAAAGATTATTATTATTCATTTTTATTATTAATATTAGGGATTTCTGGCTTTGCTGTTCTGTTTGCGCTCATCTCGCTGGTTTGAAGCTGGAAAAAAGTTGATTTCACGTACATCCGTGAACCAATCAGGATTAAGCAACTTTTTGTATCAGAATCTGATGGAGCTGTTTGTTTACATTGCCAGACAGCTGTCAATTAAATCTGATCCAACCACCACTCTCACTCCATCATGATGAAGCAGATTACCTTTGATTATAAGCTGCCCTACAACCAGACAGGTTGTGAACAAGCCAACGGATTAGCCAGATGATCAAAACCAATTTATTTGGAGGTAAAAACTGAGAGTCGGTAATAATCTTTCATTGCAAATAAAGACTGTGTGCGCACAAGAAGCACAGGCAAGTTAATTTTATTTGTACAGCTCAAAATCCTTCAGATCACAAATTTGCCTCAAGGGGTTTTACAATCTGCACAACATACGACACCTTCTATGCTTAGACTGTTGATTTAGATAAGGAAAAATTCCCCCAAAAAACCTTTAACAAGAAGAAATGTCAGTCGACTCTAGTCCCTCTACACACACACCCTCTTTTAGGGGGGAAGAATGCATTTATTGATGCAGATAGCGACAGTGAAGAGATGACAGAAAACAAGAGCGAGAGAGAGACAGAGATGGGGATTGACATGCAACAAAAGGTTCCCAGGCAGACACTGTCGGTGCCTCGACCCCTTCGGCCACCTGGACGACCCTTAACCCTCTGTGGCGGTGTATTTCAGCCGTCAGTGCTCCGTTCACTCTTTTACTGCATGATTGCTGCCGCACCGCTCACCTGAAAGCTATGATGTCACTTGCTGCTATGCAGTCGCTGCTGCTTGGTGTTTCCGACCTCGTTCACACATACACACATGTAAACGGCCGTAGCGCACTCTGACGCCTCCATATAGTGGAAGAGTAACTGAACATTTATGTGTAAACACGTAAAATGTTGTGTTAGCAGGTTATTTGGCCACGTCCGCTGTTCATGGATGTATTTGTGCCGCCGTTGCACGACATGACGCCTCATTAGTGACGCCTCACAAAGGAGATGTTAGACGTTAGACTTAGAGTATCGAGTTTCTGAATATCTTTTTACAGTGACCTAAAACGATGTTGAGTTGTTGAATCGTCAAAACATAATAGAAAAAGCCTTATTATAAGGTGTACATGTGGACAAGTCCTCCGTGTGGAGGGTGATGAGGTCTAGATACCAAATATTAGCATTCTACATTTACAAAACAATATAATCTAAGTACAAATGTGCACCAGGTAATCAATCTGTAAAGTGTGATGAATGTTTACAATGAACAGTTCGGCTAACCTTAATGGTTTCATTTAAAACCTGTATGATCTTCCTTATGTTCATGTTTCTTTCCCCATCTGACTTCTTTTTCAGTGTAGGTACAGATCTCAGCAGATGACTTGGAGACTACAATGTCACAATGCCAAATTGGCTAAAAGACCCTACGTTATAATGAACCAGAATTACCCTTTAAACACAAGCATCCTCGCCTGATCTCTTTAGCGAACACATGGCATTTCCTCAGCCTTATCCTTTAGTAAACACTGGATCTGTCTGGATCTGATGCTCATCTGCACAGATGGCACATTCGGTGCCAGATATCATGACCAGCTAGCTGCTCAACACAGCTGCCAAAATGCATTAGAGTGCCCACTCACTGTCACGGACCTGTTGTGTTGTGGAACGGGATCCTCGTGGCATTTTAATGGGGATTCGGAACCCCCATGTGATGAAAACAAATAATTCAGCCTGCCCTGGTCGCTGTATTGATGATGTTTTACGTCCAAGTGACCTCCAGGCTCTTGAGTGATGGTTTGAGGCCCTTGCTGTTGACAGGGATTCAGCGATGGAGAGAGGTTAAGAGCTGTTATTATGTGCCCTGCATGAAACCCTTGCATCAATATTCATGCTGCGGGGAAACCCTCCAGAGACCGGCTGGCCTCCGTGTGGATTTAATCCAATTTACCGAACGCCGCCACTGACAAAACGCCAATCTCTTTGCCTCCCCCTCTGAGAAAGTAAGTGACCTCAACACAAGGTTCCTGGAACATAAAACACCTCAGCTCACACTTTCTCTTTCTTGTTCTTTCACCTACAGTACTTCAGTACGTTGCATCACTCAAACTGGTAAATGCCAACCCGTTCACTGGGACAACGTGGTGCTCGGTTAATGAGGAGCGGCTCGGAGAATCGCCTCAACCTTTCCCCGTCCAAATGATCACTTGCTAATCACTAATGAACAGGAAGGTATGGAAGGAGTCAGAGAACAGATGATGGGAAATAATGAGAATTAATGATGATACGGCATGAAGGGCATAAAAAGACAGAAAAGACAGAGAGTGGGAGAGGGAAATGGGAAAGTAGACCACACAGAGCCCTCATAAAACTGTCTGTTTTTAGATAAAATACCATACTTTTAGTGGGCCAGATTAGCATATCAGTACATCATGCTAAACTATTTACTTTGCAAGGCGCTATATGGGGCATCACACATTTCCTGCTGAACACAGAAGCACAAAGCGTACAACAGAGTGTGTTTTCTGCTCAGAAAAACGATGTGAAGAAGATGTGAAGACCCTGCAGAGGGAGTGGAACCCAACTGTGATTTGACGCTCACGCTATGTGTGAAAGTACAATAAGTGGCTCCATTTGATCTGCACGACGTTCAGAGAGAATATCTACGAATCCCAAGATCTTTAACTATTTTATTTCCATTTTCTAAATCAGGTTTCAGAATGAAATGGTCGTGACAACGGCGTGAGCACACCAGGAGTCGTTTATCAGTATAGATATGGGTTAGATATCCTACGCGTAACATAAGTTACCGTCAATAATGAATGTTCTCTAATTTAATTAAAATTTCTTTCAGGAATTATGTGCTAATCTGTACATTTTGCCATCAGGTTGGAATTATCGGGGTCAAATTCACACCTCTTTGACTGGCTGCTGTGTGATGGTAAAGATTTTTCCTCATTTCTGAAGGAAGTGGAAATGTTCTGGCAGGAATTACTTTGATTTATTACACCCCCACTTTCCAGCCGCACAGTTCACTTTGCCGCGGAGGACTGTGGTGTTGTTAATGCACAGCGCTATCTATAAAAGCCACAGAAGGTCTCCTGCATCTGTTAGGTATTATGTCAAATTAGCATTTGATTAAATGAATTTTCTGACTAAGCAAACCATGGAGAGCAAACCAAAGACTGAAAAAGGAAGAAATGCAAACATCATCCCCCAGGGACATGCAAATAGAATAAGAGAGCACATACCGGCTTTTATTCATTTCTATTGGTTGACAGAGGTAATTGAATTCGGTCGGGAAACCATTAAGATTATTTATGACTGCCTTTCTTCATAGGAAACATGAACGGTGAAAGAGAGAGCCCCGCTTGGCTGTACATTTCTGCACGACCACTATAGGCCAACGCAGCCAACGCATGAAGCACATCTTGCTCACCCGGTGGGGGATTTTAAATCTCTGCTTCTTCTTGTTTAGTATAAAAATAGATTGTCTTCAAAGCAGCATACAGAAAAGACGACGCTCTGATCTGCTTGCATTCGACTATGAGTCAAACCAGCCAAATCCCACCTGGCTCCGCTCAGTGACATCAGCATCAAATGATCAATACCACTGTTTAAATTTGGCACATTCGACACTTTTACAGCACGTCGTCACTTACATCACAGCCCAGAGCAGATTCGGCTTTATTTGCATATTCCACAAAGTCTGACACAAACAACAATACTGGTAGCAGAAAGTAATAAGTTTTTTTACTCAAGTAGTACTTGAGCACAAATTTGAGGTACAGTATTTGTACACTTTCAGTATTTCCATTTGCTTCTACTCCTCTAAAATTCATTTTAATATACAAAATTTAAAGGAACAGTGTGGAATATTTCAGGGGATCTATTAGCAGAAATGGAATATAATATTCATAACTATGTTTTCATTAGTGTTTAATCACATGACACTAAGAATCGTTGTTTTTTCTTCAGCTTAGAATGAGCCGTTCATATCTACATAGGGAGCGGGTCCTCTTCACGGAGTCGGCCTTGTTGCTCCGCCATGTTTCTACAGTAGCTCAGAACGGACAAACCAAACACTGGCTCTAGAGAGAGCCTTTCATGTTTTTAAGTTACCTGAAGGCCACTGTAGTTCTCCGACACGCTTGTGAAACTGCAGTAACATGAGCTGCAGAGTGCAAAACCATGGTGCCACCAGCTGCCGTCTGACTTCTGTTGCTCCTAAAATAGTGTTTATTATGGTAAGGATGGCCTTTGAGCGAGGCAAACGGCATCAGCGGCTCACATTACCGTAGCTTTGGAAAGGGAGGAGTGAGCGGAGGGGTGCTCAGCTGGTTGAAATCTATAACCACATCACTAGATGCCGCCAAGTCCTACACACTGCACCTTTAAGATGAGCTTTGAATATATGATGCACTCTTATAGATTTAACTATCCAACAGTGTGTAATACTCATAAGTAGCTCCACCACGGCGAACAGTAAAATCACATGTAGCCTACACATGAATGCATCATTAATGATAATAATCCAATACTACACACCGCAAAGACTACAGCCAACGGCCAGTTAGCTCATACGTTCTGCGCCTGCCTGAGAAGAAATAACTCTCGACCGTTTTCACACCACTGTCACTCACCACTTAGCTTCATTCCAGATGGCCATGTCGCTGTGAAAATATCCGTGTATTGGAATGATCAGATGTGATGAGGATGAAAAATGAGAAGAGCCTTCTGTGTTTTTCCTCTTGACTTTACTCGTTTTCTTTCTTTCCTCACTTCCGTTTCTCTTCTTGTGCACTGATTCGTTTAAGCTGAACAGCCAATCAGAGGGATTTCTCTCACCGACGAACTCCAACATGCTGAATCAACCGAGAAACCTCAGACATGGGCAGACTAGAGCCGATTATGCGGGACACACCGCAAAAACAAGGCCGACAGACGCTTACCGACGGCCCCAAACTGGTGTGTCAGGACCTTAGAAGAGGAAATTAGCAAATTAAGTCAGTTACCTGTGTAGATTTCTTAATAAAGGTAGTAACCTCTTATTGTAATCTACAAATTTCAAGTGCTCTCGATCAGCTTTTTGAAGCGATTCTTAGCAACAAGGTCTGCTAGTGGATCTATACATTAAATTTACAAATATGAAAAGGTCAAACAAGTTATAAATACAGCTTAGAAAAGCAGAAGCCCTATTCTTATTTTATGTTGCCCTTTATGCACTGTGTATATTGCACTAAAAGGCAAACTCTATTTCAAGCTACACTGTCCAAAGGCAGGTGATGAATGACTTTCTATTTCCATAATAAAATAAGTTAGAGCGCTCTTTGACTTTTAATGTATTCATACATTAGGGTTTTGTTTTTTTTTTTACTTTAATGCATTTCATTTGCAGTGACATATAATCAGACCGGCTCTGAACATATATTTCCCATATCCAGAAAATGGCTGTGCAGATTGAGAAATCAACATCAGTGCTCGGTGAGCAGCGTATGCCTCATTTATTTCTGCAATTACGTCAGAGTTGTTTAAAAATCGATGCTGAGAACACTTTGCTGGGCATGATGGATGCTCCGTGTGCCTAATTCTTTTCCACTTTAGGATACGTCTGACGTTCTGTTTATCTCTGATGACCTTTTTTTCGAGTTCCAGGGTGAAGGGGCAGTAATTCGAAATCATTTTTCACAGAGTCATTGGTGTCAACTGAGAAATGCAGAAAATCACCTCGGAACAAAACGCCGTTTCAGACAGGGTAAAGAAAAAACTGTTGCCCAAATATTTATCTAACTTTTCACTTTGAAAGGCTTTTAAATTATTTCACCCACCCTGGAGCGTTTGTAAATGGATTGTAATTTGGCAGGACACAATATCAACCAACGCAACCACTTCGCTGCCTTCAGAAATACAACAATCACCCCCGCCAAAACATCTTTGATAGGAGAATACTTGTCAAACTAAATTGCTGTGCCTTTCTTGCTGCTGTTTTGGTGATGGAAGAATCCACAAAAAGCTTCTCCCATGACAAAACCGATGTGGTGCAGAATGGCTACGAGCAAATATACAGTACACGAAATGGGCCGCGGAGGGCAGATGATGTTAAACTAACTTGGAAGGAGATAACTCGTCTGGTTAACATGTGTTGCTCAGGTGCTCGGAGAACCGCTTCCCAGTGTAGGAAACGGCTCAGTGGTATTAGGCAGCGAGCCAGGCAGGCGTTGGTGGTGAAGCACAGGGACAGTTTGGGTGCACGAGGAGCACTTCCACCAGCCAGAATCTGACTTCTGTGGAGGATGAGACCACCTTCACAGTGCACATGTTAATCATGTAAAGGAAAATGTTGCTCTTGTTCTGCTCTGCTCCTGCACGCATTTCTCCTGAACTTAGGAGTGGGTAAACTTCAAGATGAGACACCAATATACTACGAGGATAAAAGAAGGGAACACATACAATATTCATCCAATGAAAATGCTGTTTTTCACGGCCCCCATTCTGTATGCGTAGTCACAAAAATAGATGCCTGCATCTCCTCCAATCTTGGTCTGAACTAGGTTAAGGAGTGCTAATGAGGACATAGACAAACAACCCAGATATCCACTGCTGTGGCATATCCCACTTAGACAACATCACACCCTGAGGAAACACAGTAAATATTGAATTTTTCATAACACTTAACTGATAACTTAGCTTAGATATTTAAAGCACTCTGTGATTTCAATTTATTACATTTTTTATTATTAAAGTAGTCATCAAGTAGGCCTGCTTCTTAAAGGTACAGTGTGTAGGATTTGGCGGCACCCCTCTGCTCAATCCTCCCTTTTCAAGACTAACGTCAGCCGCCGAGTACAAAACCGTGGTAACACCTTTCTCCTCGCTCAGAGGCCATCCTTACCATAATACCACTATGCAACAGAAGTCAGACGGCGGCTGGCGGTATCACGGTTTTGCACTCTGCAGCTTATGTTACCGCAGTTTCACAAGCGTGTCGGAGAACTACAGTGGCCTTCAGGTGTAACATTAAAACATGAAAGTCTCTCTCTAGAGCCAGTGCTCGGTTTGTCTGTTCTGGGCTACTGTAGAAACATGGCAGAGTATCTTGATAAAAAAGTTTTAGTTTTTTTTTTTGGATTAAAAATAAGCACTTCACCAAATAGTAAAACTTTGTTTGTTTGAAAATAAAGACCAGAGTTCATTCCTCTTAGCGTGGTGGACTCCGTGAAGAGGACCTGTTCCCTATGTAGATATGAAGGACTCATTCTAAGCAAATGATTCTTAGTTTCAATGAAAACATAGTTGCGAATATTATATTCCATCTCTGCTAATAGATCCCCCGAAATGTTACACACAGATCCTTTAAGAAATACGCTATTGTATTTAGCCGTAGTGTGAAAATCCTTACTCGAATCCACTTACTGGCTTTTTCAGGAGCTTTCAGACACATTCTCTATGACAACTGAGCATGCTCCATCCTGAGGAAGACTGTGTCTGAAAGCTCTGTAAAAAGCTAGTGAGTTGACCTTGAGTTGAGACTCTTATTGTCATTTTTATGCTCAAACACAGTGTTTGATTACTGCTGGAGGTGCTGTGTGAACATGAATGTGTTCTTTGAAAGAATCTGGATTTGTTTATCATTTTAATAAATGGGTTTTTGCAGTTCAAATTTTTGCCTTTGAGTAAAAGTGTCAAATTATGTGAATAGTGTGTTTATTTACTGTTGCTGTGACTGGTTTTGGTCTGATGTTCACAGACACCTGGTGTTGTCCATTTTCTGCTGTTCATTCAGTCTCTCTCTTTCTCTCTCTCTAATTTTTGGTCATTGTATTCATAAAAGCCTATCAAGTGTGAAGAACTGCACTCTGCGAGTCACTTCACACCATGCTACATTGCACCCATGGGGGATATTTACATCCACTACTACCATTTGTAACACAGGAACACAAGGTGAATCTGCCTTCAAATTAAAAGCACAGTCTATTTAATGATGGAGAGAAAAGTCAGGTGTACATAGCGGCACTCTCTGAAGAAGCATTGCTTATTGTAGTTATTAAAAGACTCATTTATGTTATTTGACACTTAAAAATCTAATTAAGTGTGTTGTAATACGAAAGAAGAATCTGATGTTAAAGTTAATCTGGATCTGTTTATCATGTTAATAAATAGGATTTTTCAGTCTTTGTGTTTATTTACTGCTGCTGTGACTGGTTTTGGTCTGATGTTCACAGATAGGTGGTGTTGACCATTTTTCTGCTGTTCATTCAGTCTCTTAATTTTGGTCATTGTATTCATAAAAGCCTATCAAGTGTGAAAAACTGCACTCTGCAAGTCACTTCACACACCATGCTACATTGCACCCATGGGAAATATTTACATCCACTAGCTACCATTTGTAACACAGGAACATAAGGTGAAGCTGCCTTCAAATTAAAAGCACAGTCTATTTAATGATGGAGAGAAAAGTCATGTCTGGTGTACATAGCGGCACTGTAGTTATTAAAAGACTCATATCTGTTATTTGACACTTAAAAATCTAATTAAATGTTATGTAATACAAAAAAAGAGCACCTGAGTGTTAACGTGTGATTTATTTTGAAAGTCATAACCGGATGTTCTTTTAATTGGCTTTGCTAAATTGACTCAGTAGCATCATCATAGCAGTGAGCGTGCTGACACTGTGAGGCAGGTGATAGCCGTTCACTGTTGGCTGGCAGGCACACGGTACCGTACTCTTCACTCTACAGCCAAGAAACAACCGGACTGCACGGATTAATACCCGACTGAGAGACTTTATCTTCTGCAGGACTGTTAATCTGCGACAGACAGAGGACCATGTTTCTCCTGCAGTACACAGGTAGGCTGCTCCAACTCACCTCAGCATCACACACACAGTACACATATACAGGCTAACTTAGAGTGACAGAAAATGTATTAAAAGTGTCATTATCCAGTAAAATGCTTACTTTATACAGACTTTGTCACGTTTTAATGTATTGTTACCCCCCTTATGATACAATATGGAATATTATTATGTATATTATAATGCATAACATGTTTGTCCTGCAGTACACAGGTAGCTGCTCTAACTCACCTCACAGCATCACTCACAGGCTAATCTATAGTTACCTTTTTATTTATTTTTTTATATATACTTTATTTTTTCCCTTTTTTCAAGGTTGTTTTCATATGTGCAATTTACACTTCGTAAATACAATAGTTTATGAAGCATTTTTTTTTAAGTAGATGAGCTTGTAGACAAACTCATGAAGTACACTAGAGAAAACAACCTCAACATTCAAAATTGTGCGTTTGAAACAAGCCGTTAGGATTTCTGTCCATTTGTGATATCACAAATCTACAATATTTAGACCATTACATGGTTTTAAACATACTAAATGTGTCCCAGTTTATTTCCTGTTGCAGTGTATGTGAATGACATCAGCTGACAGGAAGTAAACATGGACCCAAACCATTGCCTAGCAACGCAATTGCAATTCTATTGGAACGGAGCGTTTTAGACAGAGGGTAAATACAGGCATATTTAAGCAGACAGTATGAGGAAAACTAAGGTTTTTTTTAACATTAAAGCATGTAAACATGTTCTAGTAGAAACACAAAATACAAGTATGAACCTGAAAATGAGCATGATACGTCCCCTTTAATAAATCCTGTACCCTGAGTTAGATGTTACTCCGTTGAAGACCAGGTTTAAACTTGCTCAATCATATGTAAAAGTTTCCATCCCTCTAAAACTTTATTACAGGATTAGTTTACTTCGGCTCGTAATGAAATTCATCTTGCTCATTTGACTTTATAATGTCGTTTATCCCTTTTTAACATCCTGTGAGCGATGGGTAAACTTGGGGGAAGTGTGAACTGTTGATAAATCATTTGATTTGGCTTGGATAGGTATGAATGAAGTTAACTTTATCAGACTCTCCAGACACTAATCTGATAGGCATGATGTGCTTCTATATCATACTTAAAAAACAGCAAACTGCCTTTGAATTGTCCCCCAGTTGAGGGCGAATCTGATCTTTAAGTCCACTCTCTGTTTCCCAGTCTTTTTGTACTTTTTTGCCATATTTCGCCCACTTAGTACCTGGCATTGTTAACTAGACTCCATCAACCCTGTGAGGATTTGTCTCACAACAATGACAACACTCTGAGTGGCGCAGTGCAAAAAACGCGACTCGCGACAACCAATATTTTAAGCAACTTATCAGAAAAACAAGCCCAAGTTGCTTATGATAAGAGGACTTGGTAACTCTGGCTGAGGGATCCCAAACTTTCCCATTTTTGGAGACTCCAATTTTGCAAAAACCTGTATAAGAGAATTTCCAGTATATTTTCAGAGTACTAAACTGGTTATCTATAACTAGGTAGAAGTGTACACAGATATATTTCTTTCGGTGGAAGAACACTGTTGGCCTCCAGAGCACACTTTGAAAAAACTACTGAACCTTGATATGCTTGCTGGATTAAAGCCATCTAGGGTTTTAAGTGGAGTGCCGCTGACTTTGTATTTTCTTTTGCATTTATTTCCTAATTTCTTTGTGATCCTTTAACTGCAGTAAGATAAAACAGTTAACTGCAGCCGCTGAGCGATTTGGGGATCATACAATCCAAAAACCTCCCACCAACAGGCTTATAGTACTCAGCTTTATCCAAACACTTTGTTCACAGTTTTAGCTGCTCCAGTTTATTTAGCTGTGATTTATTTACTCCCAGTCTAATGATGGATAAGTGCTCATAATTTGATGATTATTTCCCCCAGTAACTAGCCAGCCAAGTGTTGAGAATATGCAAGCAAACCTTTTCTGAGGGAGAAACTCTGTTCATACAGCTGGGCAGTTTAGTCAATCATATGACTTTCACATGTGAAACTCTAGCCACTCATGGGCTAACCTAACTAAACGTGTCTTTTTGTTGTGCGTTTTCCCCGTCTGCCAAAGTGCCGGATGGCCTGACGATTTTACCCGCCCTGCCAAATACAGTATTTACCCGCATTTGGCGTGTGGCAGCAGCTAATTTCAGACCCTGGTATTAAGTCAGGATATCGCTGCCTCTGCTGTTATGATTTCGACCATTATTTTTCGAGGATGCGTCTCTTGCACATCGTCCAACTTTTTAGAGGTACAATACTACATTGGTGCAGTATCGCTGTTTAATTATTTAGTCCATAAAGAGTCAGAAAAAAGCAGTTCACAAGCCCATGGTTGTCATAACCCAAAGATATTCACTATATTATCAAACAAGGAAAAGAAACAAGTGTTCAAGGCTTGGAAGCAGTGATTTATTTGGGCATATTTCAAATTATTATACATTTTCTGTAGATTGATCGCAAGATTAATTGAGTAAATCAATTTATCTCCATTCAGAATTTAAAATAAATGCTGAATACATTAAAGCTATGTCGCTAAGTTTAACTTCAACATGTCATCAGATCGCAACAGGAAAAAGCAGTTAAAGTGATTTCTAAAACCGATGCTTTATGTTAATGTTTCCTGACTCCTCCAGCGATGGAACAAAGTCTTCCCCAGTCTCAAGAATGTGATGGGCGACATCTTGCATCCATCACTATAAGTGGAGGCTGAGTGGCCTCAGGAGCAACCATGGTTGAGTTAAGGTCTATCATTCCCTGTGACAGCCATTTACCTCCACCCTGCACCGATCCTCTCCCTGATCAATGAGCAGGACATTGTTGGATTGCCTTCAGCGGGGAGGGGCTGTCACAGAGGGGCGAGAGAAATACAGGGAGAAGAGAGAGAGATAGAGAGATAGAGAGGGAGATAGAGAGATAGAGAGAGAGAGAATCTGCTGGATATCTACTTTGTTTTGCTTTTGTGGTGGCCCCAGGATAACTGTGCTAGTAGAGCTAAATTAAAGCACAATGAATGCAGAGTGAATGCAGAGTGAGATATTGTAGAGTGTGGAGAGATTTGTCAGCTTTGGAAAAAATCTCCCTTTTAAATGAGGAAACGTAAGCTCAGTTTTGCTAACAATTCAGCAGTAAGTGTGCGTCTAGTAAAAAAAAATGGCTATGGGGAAGAGAGGCAGCATAATGAAATGTGAAAATATGAGTCGGAGATAAAGGAAGCTCCCCTTCTGTGAGTACCGCTGGCAATATCACTGTTTGGGAATGGAGGATTCAGGAGGGTACGCTGCTGAAAGGCAGAGATGCTCAACTCTAGTAAACTGGTTATGGATCTTTCAGCAGCGCCTCGGAGGCCCAGGAAGACGCAGAGTCTCCTGGCTGTTTAACTCCTCAGCTGGGTTTCGGTAGCTTTGAGTTGCTCTTCATGTCTGTTTGTGGTCCAGTCTGTGAGGAGATGTGCCAACTGGTGCTGTTATCAAGAGCCAAGGGGTGAAGCTAAATAAATTATGCTTCCAGTCGTTCCCAAAGACTGGGTCGGGGTCCACAGGTGGGTCGCAGGAGATTTTATTTGGGTCGGCAAATACATTTTCAGAATTTCTTCCATCGTCTTTTATGATTTATATCTTCAGTACACATTTGAGCCACATGAGGGAGCCTGAATGTCCATATTGTTCTGATAATTGTAGCCTATAACATTGAATCTAATACGAAAGGCCAGCATACATTGTCTTTGTTTTACTGATGAAAGGAAACAAACGAGTGCCTTTATTTGAGTTATCTAACGTATCTCTTCGACATGGCTGGGTTACCTATTCAAGATAAAGGTGATGTGGATATTGCGGTAAAAATCAGGAACATTCATTTACACACAAATCAGATTTGTAGACTATTATGAATTGGATTGTGATGTTTTGTCATTTTTAAAAAGCGGGTCCCCAGAAAAAAAAGTTTGTGAAACACAGCTTTAGACTGTATTGCATTTATTGTCTCCAATTAGGGTTGTCAAAGTTAACACAATAATAGCGCGTTAACGCAAATTTGTTTTAACGGCACTTATGTCTTGTATAATAAGAAACTAGAAAACCTAAGGAATCCATTGGTACCAACCATGTCATACTAGCTTGTTGTGAAGGACGTTAAATAACGCTCCAAATTTACGCTATTTTGATGAAGGAAAAACTGTCATGGCCATTTTCAAAGGAGTCCCTTGACCTCTGACATCAAGATATGTGAATGAAAATGGTTTCTATGGGTACCGACGAGTCTCACTGAGTCTCACTGAGCACACTGACAGCTGTTGTTGCCTGTTGGGCTGCAGTTTGCCATGTTATGATTGATCTCTAGTTTGATCTCCTATGCGTTTCTGATAAGCCACACCTTGGTTTAGCCTTGTCACTGTAGAGCTTGTATAAAGATGTGTACCAAGATAAACCTAGTGCTATAGTCACTTTTTGAATGGCTAATAGTGCTGCTGATTGAAGATATGTCACTGTAAACAGAGGTCAAAGAAATGGTCTCACTTTCAGCCCTCACACAGTCTGACATGACCGAATTTCAGCTGAGTAAAATAACTGAAATCAGATGAAAAGCTGTCAATTGTGTGGGCCTTTACTCAAGATATCTGCATGTTCTCTTTTTGAATGCTCTATTCATAGTCACTGATGGTGAAATAGAATAAGGAGGATTACAGGTTTCATTGAGTACCCCACACATGATTGGACTGTGCAGATCTCTGGCCTGATTTTTTGCGTAATAAGCTGAAATCACCTGAATGTGTGGTGTGGTCAGCATATGTAAGGCTGTTGCTTTTCTGTTCATTCCTATTACTTAAAGTGTGACTCACCTTCACTCTCTTTCACCGAGTCTGACTCTGCACGAAGTAACTCCCGCCTCAACTCTTGGTGGGATTTCCCCTCAAGGCAGAGGGTAATTATTTAAAGCCGAATCTGAGGAATATCTCAGAACTAAAAAGACTTATGAAGAAAGCAGAGCCTTCAAATTTGGTTCTCCAGGATACATTTTCATAATGCATAATATACATGTGAAGGCGGCATTGATAAATGCAGTTTGAACCCTTTTTGTATCTAATTAAAGGCAGGCGTCTCTTTTGAGCAGGCAACCTGACAAGGAGCTTAAGTGAATCCCCGTACAGCTCTTCTTATCTTGTTGAGTCTTAGTTTCAGAAAGGCAACAATGGGAACCGTATTCCTGTGACATTGTCCTCATTTAAATGTGCCTTCCTGCAAAATCAGGTGAAAGAAATCATGTTTATTTTGGTCGAGGCAGTAAAGCATGTTCACGGCTTGTTTGGCACTAAATGAGTTTGTAATTTTCACTCTGCCCCTCTTGTATTTGAGCACCTCATGCACGTCTGATGTACTGTTGTTACACCCACAAAAGCAATTGTTTGGAAAATTGTTTTTTTTTCCCTTGTTTCCCTTGTAGGGCGGTGTAAGAAACGTCCTTGTTACAGCGAGAGAGACGCTTTTACATCAGAATTTGGTGCATAATGGTGCTTTTCTACAATTGCTACCACTGCAGTGGACAGCTGTGCTATTGAGCGCTGTCATTGTGCATTCACACTGCTGGCAACTTTGTTGATGGGTTGCTCTTTCCTGGCTGAATGTGGGCGGTGTGAGAGGCTTTGATTGCATCTATGTAGTGGTCTCATGTAGCTGCAAAGTTTTGAACAAGTACTGTACATCATGTAGTTTCTCCTGGTTTCACTTAACTCTTCGTGGTAACATTGTGCTATATATAGGTCAGTGGTTCCCAACCCGGGGTTCGGGCCCCTCTTAGGGGACACCAAAGATCACATCTGCTTTGAGCTTTTCTTAGATACAAGTAGAGGGGGCTTTGAGGAAAATAGGTTGAGAACCACTGTATAGATAATGGTGCTAATTAGATTGGAAATGAATGCTCAATTATTGATGGAGGCATGTTGGCAACCGTTCCCTAGTCATTGTTTTTAACACCTGTATTTTTGCAGTCTAGAAATAACCGGCTAGCAGAAAAGCTTTGAAGGGCTGTAATCAACTTCATAAAAAAAAGTCACCACAGAAGGGAAGCGAGGAAGCGCAGACAGCTGCTGATTGCAGACACGTGTTAAAAGGTTAGCAGGGGACACCATTTCTGGGCTAACACGCTGAGTTTGGTTTCTGAGCTCTGTCGAGTCATATGCAAGCTAACTGGCACCATGACAAAGTCTCAATATTTAACTAATTATAGAGAATGAATGCAGCTTTTTTACTTTGCATTAAACTAGTTGAGCAGGTGGAAGCCTCCTTTTTTTTTTTGCCTGTCATCTGAAGCCTTTTTAGAGATGGCATGAAAAATAATAACACTTTTATATTTCACCAATTGTCACACTCTCCCAGGGAAATTAGATGCAAATATGGAGACACTGGAGTAAATTGAAGTAATATATTATGCTGCAGCAATTGCTGTTGTGAAGTGTGATTTGACAGTCCTTTGGAGCATCGATAATGGCAGAATAGTTTTTATTTGGACAAACTGGGAATTCTTCAGCTCCCCAGAAATTGGAAATGTCCTCTTTTATAGAGTGGTAAGTTATTCACCAAAACAACTGAATAAGTAAGGGTGAATAATGAAAGCAATAATGAAAAGTGAAATATTCAGATGAATAGCTCTGAGGGGCCGTACAATACAACAACAGTTGTTGCTACGCCAGTTCATTATATCTTATATAATTAGAGAAGACCCTACATGGGTGGAATTGTAATTGTTTAGATTAATTTCCATGCTGTTTTATACTTCCCTGTACTTCCACATTACATTAAGTGACCAGTAAAATACAATCCCCTATAGTGCATTATAATGCTATGAAACATGGTCATTTGTAATTGTCTACACCCTGGCTGTTGATTCAACTCTATAGTCATTTTGATGCTGTAGCGGACTGCATCATACTAAAAGATGTATACAGCATTTACAGCAGAGCAAAGATATTATAATGACCTTAAAGTAGGGCTGCCAATCGATTAAAATATTTAATTGCATGATTGTCCATAGTTAATCGGGATTAATTGCACTTTTTTTTTGTTCAAAATGTACCTTAAAGGGAGATTTGTCAAGTATTTAATTCTCTTATCAACATGGAAGCGGGCAAATATGTTGCTTTATGCAAATGTATGTATATACGTATTATTGGAAATCAATTAACTACACAAAACAATAACAAATATTGTCCAGAAACCCTCACAGGTACTGCATTTAGCATAAAACAGTATGCTGAAATCATAACATGGCAAACTGCAGCCCAACAGGCAACAACAGCTGTCAGTGTGTCAGTGTGCTGACTTGACTATGACTTGCCCCAAACTGCATGTGATTATCATAAAATGGGCATGTCTGTAAAGGGGAGACTCGTGGGTACCCATAGAACCCATTTACATTCACATATCTTGAGGTCAGAGGTCAAGGTCAACCTAAAAGCCAAGTTGTGTTAATGCGTTAAAGAAATTGGTGTCATTAATACAAATTTGCAATAACACATTATTATGGTGTTAACTCTGACAGCCTTACCTTAAAGACAATGTAATTCATTAATTCATTCAATCTTTATTTAATCTCGATAGATCATTAAGGAGCTCTCATTTACAGTGATGTAGAGAATATACAGCACATATTAAATACAAAAAAAGTAAATCAATTAAACAATTTAAAAGTTAAAAAGCAACTGCAAACTGGGGTGATGCAGTTCAGTACAACAAAACCACAAACTACAGCCTCACAAAGCACCATGAAAGTAGATCAGCACCTTTGTGACACTGTCAGAAGCATTTTGCTCAGTGTATTTCATCATCAGACTCTTCTTAATCACAAAGCCAGTATAGAAACCCTGAGGAAATTACAAAGATTGAAAGAGAAATGGCACATCTTCATCACTTAGCTTAATGTTTTTGACGTCTTTTAAAGTATGGGTATGTAAGATGTCCTGGCAGTTTCACCACTCTTTCAGCCTAGTGTCATACTCATTGTCTTTCATTTAAATCTAACTATAAAGCAAGGAATCTCTGTCTGTCTGTATGTAGGTACAGTTTGTCCTTTGCATTGCCAGTTTGCTGTAAAACTGTTGAAGTGTAAGACGTGAAAATAACGTAATCAGAAAGACTACACACCCAAAAGGCACGTAAGTGACCTCTCTCTCACTGAAGCTACAATGCCTGTGTGTTTCCTACTGGGATGTACTCACATAAGCAACTGGTCTGATTGTTCTTTTGCTTCCCGGATGATAAAAAGACCAGGAGTCGCTGGATAAAACACATCAGGTAAGATAACGTTTAGCTAGCTTGCTAGTGTTGTGTGATGTATATTGGGCGAGACGAGAGATGTAGCTCACTGAACGGTTTCACACTAAACTAAATGATATGACAAACTGTGACTTTCTTAACTGCAAAATTAGCTTTTAATTTGACAAACATATGTCATACTGTCCATATTTTTTCAGAAATAAGGTCCCATGGGGTCTGCCGGAAGGGGAGTGGCTTTGCCTCTCTATATCTGGCCCTCAAAGTTGGCTCAAATGCTGTGGGGAGGGCTTATACTACAAAAAGTGTCATATCTCCTAAATACTTTGTGCTATTACAACCACATTTCGGTGGACATGTGTATATATGATGTCTGAGTTACCATGACAAATTTGGTGCCAATTGGCCAATAGGTGGCGCTGTAGCAGCAGCATCATCATCATCTAACTATAAAGCAAGGACTCTCTGTCTGTACCGTGACGCTGCCACCATTTGCAATCTGCGTGCGAGCAGCCCTCCCAAAACGCTTTTGTGAAACCAGCCCCAGATAATCAGGCTACACGTCTTGCTTCAGTGAATGAATGTTTTGGTAGCTTTGTTATCCTCTGATATCCGTGTGTGAATATCCTTTTTGTGTCTGTGAGATTGTTCTTGTTGGCTGGCCTTGTCTTGCAGGTGAGACATTCAGCACATAAGTGGGATTTTTTTTTTTTTTTTACCAGTAACAGAATCAGTTTATTTGAAGCACCGTGTGAAGGATTGTGTGGTTGAACATAGTGAGTGTCAGCAGAATCGGCACAAACTTGGCAGCCTCGAGGTGTTTTTGGATCAGCTCTGGCGCTCTCTCGGGCTCCTCCACCTGATTGATGTAGCTGTTTGTTCCTAATCACTTCAGAGATAAAGTACCATGCGAGAAACGTTGAAATTGGAACTAAGGACTCTGCAGCAGCAGGTGCAGCGGCCACACCAGAGTTTGGACGATAACTTCCCATTGTCTCATTGCTTCCCGACTCGTGCTGTTTCTCCCCGTGGCTTGCTTTTATTAGGTAATGGCTGTTGTTTTAGCCTGCCACTGACGCTCAGATGTCTGTGTTTGCCAGAAACTCCATTTGGGACGGTCTGATTGTTCAGCTTTGTGATCTTTTGGAGGTTCCCAAAGCTGAACAATCAGAAATATGGGGTGACTTATCTAATTCAACAGATAAGTCCGTTTTAGTGAAGCTGGTATCGGCTCAGTTGCAGAGTTTGTGCGGTAAATCAATATGTGGAAGGATTGCCCATCCAGAAATGTAGTGTATGCAAACAATCTCTATGGAGTTTGAAAGGGGTCTGATTCAAAACAGTGAGAGAAGACAGAATAGAAAAGGCTAATTTATGATAAGAACACACTGGAGTTGGGTTAAAAAAAAAAGGTGAAGAGGGAAAGGTGGAAATAGAAAATGAGACGAAGGGACAGGAGTAGATGGAAGAAGCTGGATTAGACTGTTCACCAGGGAGCGGCTCTGTGATTACACCTCAGCACATTTTCTCATTTCTGTTCTCACATATCATGTTGAGGAAGAAGCCCTCACTCTGCTACATCAATATCAGGATTCACCTCAGCCTGTCAGTATAAGCCTCTGTGTGGTAGGAAGGACAGACTGAGCCAGAGGAGGACTGATAGATAAAACTAAACGCCAGGCCTCCTGTCGACTCTGCTGTTTTAAAGCCTGAACTAAAATGCAGGACATCCTTCCCTCCTCCTGGTTTCTCCGCCTTTTTAAAGTAGAGGAGGTGCAGGGGGAAAACTGTTGTGGTCGCAGTGGAGCAGCAAGACTGTAAGAAATATTACTGTGACTATCGCCCTCACTGCACAGTGGCCTCTTTCAAAGGACAAAGTGATGCTGAGTTTTTGCTGCGATTCTGGTATTTTTCTCTTTCCGGCAATGCCAGGATAAACAATTGGAAATAACACAACACAGGCTATGATGGATTACTGTAAGGATGAAGCACACTACGTCAGATTGTGCCTGTGTCCACTGCTGCTGCTGCTGCTGCTGCAGCTGCTGCTGTGCAGGGGATGAACTTTATACGTGGGACCATATGGTCACCAGCAGCTTCTTTAAACTGTAAATGCAAATTAGTCAAATTTACTACACTGTTGTTGAGTAAAGCCCAAACAGCAACCTCTGGTTCTGAAAAGTGAAGCTGCCTTAAACTTATGTTCTTTCTATTAGCCAGCAGGGGGCGACTCCTCTGTTAGCAGAAAGAAGTCAGATTGTGTAGAAGTCTATGAGAAAATAACCCTACTACTCACTTGATTTATTACCTCAGTAAACATTGTAAACATGAGTTTATGGTCTCAATCGCTAGTTTCAAGTCTTCTTCAATACAGCATGATGTTCATTTAGTAAATTATGGTCCCATTTAGAGTCAAATAGACCATAAAGCAGGGGATGCTCTAGGGCGGGGCTACCTTGTGATTGACAGGTCGCTACCACGGCGTTGTCCGGTGTGGGAGTTGTCTGTGTTTTCATCTTACAAATTTAACCCTTTCACAGCGTGTTTTCAGTTCATGAAAGTTAATTGTAACATTTTGGTTGCCTAAAAATGTCTTATTCAGCGTTCGGATGTACTTAGCTCCACCCTCTCGTGTCACTTCTGGTTG
Organism: Sebastiscus albofasciatus; assembly: GCA_916701655.1. Classification (NCBI taxonomy): domain Eukaryota; kingdom Metazoa; phylum Chordata; class Actinopteri; order Perciformes; family Sebastidae; genus Sebastiscus; species Sebastiscus albofasciatus. The sequence continues at coordinate 25,043 of CAKAOI010049425.1, forward strand.
CAAAAAAACAAGATGGCGACAGCCAAAATGCCGAACTTGAGGCTTCAAAAAGTTTCATTCAATTTCAACATACCAATATATCTGTGATAAGCTAATATCGACTGATTAATTAGCCATGCTCTTTTGTTGAGCAACTTTTTCAACCCAAAAGACGCTTCAGTTTGTTGGCTTCCTGTACTCTCAGCACATTGGCTGTAAAAGAGTTTGGAGTTGGTGCGAGTCAAACAGATTGATGCTTGCATGCTGCCCATGTCTCTCTTCTAAAGTGATATCCTTTACATGTCGTATTATTAAACATATGGACTTCATTCCTGTCAGCGTGCTTGCTGTCTGCCAAAGTGTATTTATTGGCACGACCACTACAGGTCACCGAAGTCAGAAATTCACTCTCAACTTCTGTATTCGTTGTAGCTTTTACTTTGAAAATACTGTCTTTTTTGTTACTTTTGAATTGAATAGTGCCATATTAGTCAAAACATTTAATACCCATATATATCTTTAAAAAATATTATTGGCCAGTAAGGTTACTCATTCTATTTGATGGATTTACTGTCAATGTTGTTTATATAACATGCCTTTTCCTGAAGACATTGATATGTTGAACATTTTCCCCGTGGAGACAACGGTGGAACACTGAGGCTGTGGTTCAATGGTTTGGCCCAGGAAAAAGCAGCTTCCGCTGAGATTGCTCGTCTGAAAAGCAGCCATGTCTCCAACATAATAGACATAGGATGCCTTGAGGGGCGTTGATGGCAGCTTAAGGATGAACAGGGACATGAATACTTGCATGACACAAAAATAGCTCGCCTTGAACATTGAAAAACAAACCATAATGCCGAGGGAGAGGATGCAGACTTTTGAACCACACGTTATCAAGAGTGTGGCCAAAGCCCTGTGGGTACAGAGTGATTCTTGTCCTTCAGGGCAGTCTGGCATTGAATGAAGAATCCCTACAGGTGTCACTGAATGAAGGGGGTTGTTTGTGGAATCAGAGCTCCAGATTTAAGAATTACTGAAATTTGAAGGAACCTCATGGCGGCTTGGTAATTTTCCATTTACCTCAGGGGGCTTTTCTGGGAATCCTATTGGAATTTTTGCTGTTTGTTGTAAACACTCTCACTCTGACAGACCCTCACTATGCAGACCCTTTCATAAACACAGAAGAAGCTCTATCTAATATGTCATAAAGAGCGCCGATGAAGGATTCACTGTGTGAGCTCAAAAGAAGCCCTGTACCTGAGTGTTTACTGCGCTGAGCTTGGCCACAGTCAGACTCCTGCTGTTTGGATAACTTTGTGGATTTTTTGTGCGCGTTCAGCACATCTCGCTGGCCGAAATTTGTTCAGTTGCTTTTTTTAAAGTCTTCTTGTGGAATGGATTGCGGTCAGCATTTACAAGGAAGTGATACATCACTGGTGTAACATTTCAAGAGGAAAGCAAAACGGCTCTCGTTTGAGTTGTTAATGCATCGCTCTGTCTACTTCTGACCAGTAAAATGCCCCTTTAAGTCAGCAGGTTGCCGCCTAGACATCAGTCATTCTCTTTCACAACAACATTTCTCCTGTCCTCATGACTATTTTCACTTTCTGTTATTTCTTACACCCTCTAATTTGCTTGCTCTCTTGGTAAATCGTCACAAAACTAGTTGTTTTTCAGTTAGGAAAAAGGATATCATATAGTACACATAAAAACTTCTATGAGTGGTTTGGTACACGTTACTATGGTACTCTGTTGGATTAACCTTCACCTTCCTGCAATACGTATTAACCATATACTCTATATATAGATGAATGACATGAAAGCTCCCCGAAAGTAAAGGCAAAACATCTGGATCGCCCCCTGGTGGCTGGCTGCAGCAGAGGTCATTAATCCTGCCACCTCCATGTTAGCAGATGGGACATGAGTCAAACTAAAAAGTCAAAGTACACGTCAAATAAATTTTCCCAAAAGAGGGTTTCTGTCATTTTAGGTAGTTCTTATCACGCTGATGTATGTTCAAGACTTCTGATAAGTTTGGTTTTAATTAGTTATTTGATGCTATAAAAAGGGGACGTGATGTCATGATTGACAGCTGTAATTGCCTCTCGCAAGCAAGCTGTAGCCGTGTTTGGCTCGCGATTGGTTTGGGCGGTGGTATGGACGAGACCTCGATACCGCGGCTCCTTACTGCGCAGACTCTGGCTCCTAAGTCAAAATTAGAAGATGGTAGCTCCCACATCTGGGATATTTTGGCTTCACATCTGTACAATGGGAGGAAGTGGAGAAGCGTCGTCCATCTTTGTATACAGTCAATGGTATTGACACACTAGCAAGGATAAAAAAAAAGTTTGTGCATATTTTGCGGTCTATTTGTATTTAATAATATATTATAAAGGCAGATGGAGAAATCTTTGCATTTCTGGGTAATATTTTGGAGTATCTTAGCTGTCAGAACTACAAAAATAGTTTGGTCAAACATTGACTTCCCTGTAGCTCCAAAAGTGTGATACCATTTACTGTAAAACATCGACCAAAGAAGATTATAAGTTAAAGATGGAAGTAACAAAAATCCAGTGAAAGACATCAGCTCCTATGGTTCCTGTCAGGGCTCATTTATTCACCTCCCATGCTTATGTGGGTCCTTGCAGCCTTCTCGCCATGTGAATCCTCATCTACATTCACATCCCTCCTCTGCCTGTGGCTGTGCATCCAAACACCTTCCCGGGGGGGTTTGCTGTCTGCGTTTCACTGCACCCCTCATTGATTTGGCCTCGTCTGTGAGCTGAGGAGACCTCCACCTGGGTCAGCCCAATCTGAATCCCTCTTTAGGCTGCGGGCTGCAGGTCTCAAACAGTTCAGATGCCCCCACTGATTATTTTCTGAGCCTGAGGAAATAAAAGCAGTGTGATAAAATAAAATTACTCTTTTACTGTATGTGGAGAAACTGTCAATAACTTCCTCAGTGCACTTGGCCTTTTGGCAAGACCTTCACAGGCTCAGCAGGAAGGGAGATGGAGAAAACAGCAACATCAAAACCCTGACGTCATTTGGAACTGTTACTAATGAGTCAAACTATGATAAAAATAAAGCACACAACACTTTTATTGAACCAGGATTTAATTAGATGAATTGCAACTGACTGAAATAGAGCTAAAAATAATCTTTTCAAAGTTTTCCAGAGGCAGAAGGACGGCTAACGGACAATGACACACACACAGCAGGATTCTGTCCTTTTCCCCCCTTTTGTCCCACCTCCCCTCCCTCCGACAGTCGGCTCTTTTCTCCTTTTATTTCACCACATTGAGCATTTCACGTCAAACTGGCCCGACCATGGCCTCCTGCAGGTGACAGATGCCCATAGGATGAGTCATCATCGCTGCATTCCTGCATATCATTTCACCAGTCCCTTTGATGGATGTGTTTTCCACCTCTCTATGTTTTTTAGTGTGACAACGTGTGCTAAGTGACTGGAATACTAGAATACAGTTTGCTCCTTAATTTCCACTGTATCTGTGAAAGTCTCTCCGAGCAGACCTTGGAGTCCTCGCTCCCTAAGGAGCATCACAGCTGCAGTGGACAGCTTCCACTGTGCTGAGGCTCCGGTGGAGATAATCTCCCTGTCAGCAGCCTGTCTCTTTCCCAGATGTCAACTGATGCCAACTGTTGTGTACCTTCAGTTTGCACTCCCACAGTGCTGTCAGCAAACGCTCATCTCACCATTTTCTGTGCCACTGATTTTAGCATACTATCACATGCCAAACTCTGCTGCATACATTACTGCACATCAGTGTGAGGGCCGTGGATACAGGAATGTGTGAATGTGTTTAATGACCCCTTGATGTATGTCCCATGTGTTGCATTTTAATGTGAATAAATAACCATGTTCATTTTGACATTGAAGAGAAGAGTCCATAAATGAGATGGGCACCCCCGTACTTTCTGAAGCCATGCGAGTGGCTCTGTGAGGCTGTAGTTGGGGCTAAATATCGGCATGCTCATATACTCACAATGACAATTGACAAAACGCTAAGAAGCCATGATTTTTACCATGTTCACCATCTTAATTTCACGTGTTAGAATGCTAACATTTGCTGATTATTACCAAACACAATGTATAGCTAATACTGTATATGGCTGATGGGTAGGGCTGCCCCCTCTTAGTGGATTAGTCGACTAATCGGTCGCTTTGGTCTTAGTCAACTAAGATTTCTTTGGTCGATTGGTCTGTTTTTTTATGCTGAATGACCTATTTCAAAGAAACTTAAGAGCAAATCTCTGGTAAACACAATATTGGTGCTTTTATGTGATTGCTTGTGGAGAAAGTCAGCTTTACAGATCTGTAGATCAGTCGATGAACTAACTAAGAGTTTCTTTGGTCGGACCTGAGAATGGTTCCATCTGGAAAGCCAGAGGATGTCCAGAGTGATTACACTTCATCTTAAGGGGGATATGAATATATGTACCAAAGTTCATGGCAACCCATCCAGCAGTTGTTGAGACATTTCACTCAAAACCACAAATGTCCGCTTCATGGTGGCGCAAGAAGAAAAGACAGAGGACCTCCAATGTTAGTAGGCTTAGTCCTCTGTGGACCATGAATGTCTGTATGAATGTCTGAAGGAGCACTGACAGGATGGATGAACTTGTTTGGGTGCTCAAATCTCAACAATGTTTCTCCAGAATCACAGACTCCACCTTTAAACGTTACTTCCTGACAGCCTCCATATTTACCGTTTTCCATAGAAGTTCTTGATGGGGTAATGGGCTATACCTTAAAGGTGATGCTATAAAGGTATTTAAGTTATCTGTCCCCGGATGCTGTGAAAGCTGAATCTTTGCTGACAGATGCCAACAGCAGCTGACGTACATCATGGCACTGAACAGAGCCATTACAGAGAGGAAGCTAATTGGATTCACAAATCAGCTGACAGCTCCAGGTTTATTGTGGCATTGGGCTTTATGGGTAATATTTCAGGGCCTGTTGGGCAGATTTGTCAGAGGTAGTTTGTAGGCAGCGAGGAACCGGCACAGGAGAGAGAGAGAGAGAGAGCACCAGGGGGGCATCAGCATTCATTTCTTACCTTGTGTAGAGCTCTCACTGAGCAGAAACCACTGGTGAGCAATGAGTCACTGCACTCAGCCCCAGAGAACTAAGCCCTGCATCATTGACTGGAATGATACACGCTTTTGAACGCAATTAAACCTTTGACTTACTGTCTGAAATGAAGACCATGCTAAGTAATTTCTGATGGGTTTTTACCACATCCTCTTGAATCAAAGTGCATTCAAAACTGCATTAATTTACTCATTTATTTAGATTAAATTACAAATCCACCACAGGATCTAATAAGTCATTTGCCCCTCTTCTCGTGGTACTGCAACAACAAGCTCTGGCCACTGACGATGACCGAGCAGGGAGGATGAGACACATGAAGAGGAATGTCATCCACAGAGTTTTTGTGCTTCATAAAAACCGAGGCCATCTGAACAGAATGGAGAGGTCAGAGCAGAAGGCGTGGCACCGTACAGTATGAGATGACCCCTTTTTTCACTCCATCTCTGTCTTGTGCTCTTCATTATGGCATAGTGAGCAGGCTTTTCTTGCTGCCAGAGAAATACTGGTATTGCATTTCCAGCTGGGACATCAGCTAGTTTGCTTTCGTTTCACAAGCTCTCTTAGCTTTTTTAGTAATATAAGAATAAATAAACATTTCTGTTACATGCCACAATCATTTAAACACAAGAAAAATAGCCGTCACGGAAGAAACTTTTGAGATTTTAGTTTGAATCGGCTTCTTCGGCTCAGTTGTTTAGTCTTTGTGTTACTGAGTTAGCCATTGTGTTACTGGGTTAGGCTTTTTGCTGCTGGGTTAGGCTTTTTGCTGCTGGGTTAGCTTTTGTGCTACTGGGTTGACCCTTGTGCTACAGTGTCAGCCTGTGTCTCCTGTGAACTGTGAAAAAAATGTGAGACATAGAGTCTAGCTGCATCTTTTCCGATTTCCCCCTTTATCCTCTGTCTCACTGTGCTGCTGACACCGGTCCAAACAAGAGCCTCCAAGGCAGCGATGAACGAGGATTAATTGTTTTCCGCAGGTACAGAGGGCAGTACCAGCGGTCTGCTTTATCGGGACCCCATTGAGATTCCATATGCTGGGTGAAATCTGTTCCTTTTCTCCCGACGAGTTGGCTTGAGCACGTTGGACTGAAAAAGAGCTCCAGAGCAGCACAATGTGGATCCACTTGGCCTAATGAAATCCGCAAATATCTAAATAAAGTATAAGATTACAGTGTTGTTGTTGTTGAAGACATCCAGCCTTTGGTGCCTCAGTCTGCCAGTCGGTCTAACCTTTCCTTCAAGAACATCTTTTTTGTATCTGAAGAGACTTTGTCTGAAGATATTGAATGAAAAGGTACACAGCAGTTTTTTTTTCAGTTCAAGATATCTGTATGCTTGAATGCAGCGAGGCCTTGAGGGCACTGCTTTGCTTACTTGGTCAACTTTCTACTGTGTTTTCCCTTTTTCAATTTCTGCTTGTCCTTGCGGTGAAGATTGGTTTGTGACAGTTCGAAGATAAATGGCTTATGCCCCGTGGAACATATTTTATTTTGCTATGTCCAGTATATCATGCCAATAAATCAACAGTATGTGTGTAACCTCCCCGACGGTTGCCAGCACAGCTTGGGGTGTGCCAGATTTGGTCAACGGCTGAATGATGAATTCCCTTTCTGAAGGCCACGGGAATATGTGGGTGTTGCCGCTCTGATTTATTAAAGACAAAACAGATTGTGAGTGGAGGAGTTTCGTTACTGATGGGGTCGAGAATGATATCTGCCGTCGCCGCTGGCAGATATGGAGGAGGTGATGTCACTGTAGGTGTGCACGGGATCGCCTGATCGAATGAACTGCCGAAGCCGATGCAAATGCAGCAGGATGCAAACAACAATCAAATCGCTCCATCCAGAGGGATTTGCACTCCAAGCAAAAGCATTTCGCCTCCGTAAACAGAGTCAAACAATCTCCTCATCCGTACTAATCTCCGCATACTTATTTCTCTTTGTCAGTTTTATAACAGCGTTGAGGCTTAAATCCCATTTCCCAGGGATGGCTATTTATGCATCTTTGCCAACAGTAATTTAGTTCTTAATGTTAAAATCAGAGCAGAGGATTCATATATTTAATTGGGTATAAACTTTATGTATAGTACAAACATAATTGGATGATTTGGACGCTGTGCTGTGGCCCTGACACGTTTTTGCTCAGTCAATAAAATATTTAAAGCTGCAGATTGTTTCAGTTCAGCTTGATCATGTACCGCTGTCCCTTGCATTCACATCAAAGCGCTCATTAGTGAAACTCAACTTTTATCTCTGCACGACATCTGCTACATGGGAATATCTTTAGGGCAGCCGCATACACTACAAGGTATAGCGCAGATATCCATCTGTGCTCATAATTCAGATGGTTGTGAATGCGATAGCTCCCCGAAATAAAGCACACAATAGACCGCTACTCCTCCTCCATGAATGTGAAAAAAAACAATGGTACCCAAGTTCTGCAAAGCTAGTTTTTCTTAGATAAATGGAATTTGTTTGCAAGTTTCCACAAAATGGTTGCTGATAATGTGGAAACAAAGAGCTCTCTGCTCTGTGTCTGTGTGCAAGAGAGGGAAAATGTGAACGATGGAGCCTAATTGTCGTTGGGACGAGACGGAGCCCTGCTCGCCAATTCACACACATTTCCACTCTCAACTTAATATCGCAGCTTTGGACCGAAGCCTCGCATCTGTTACTCCCTGTGGTACATCAGTATTCATACAGCTACTTACATTCAATAAGCTGAGTGTTCACACACATACACATACACCATCCTGCAGATGACCTTCAGCTCGCCATATGCTTGTGTGTATACTGTAATGGCTGTATTGGCTGAAAGCATATACTGCTGAGATTGTGACAGCCTCACATCAATCATCTACAGTAGGAATGAATGTTGGTGTCTATTATTGTGTAATGTTTTAAAGTTAAATGTATAGTAGACCCCTGAATGCAGGTCTCTCGATCTTTTGGCATTCTAAATGCAGTGAGGAGGAAGAGAAGGGAAAGAGTTGGTGGAGGAAGAATAAAGGATGTAGCATACTTGATGGTGTGTACTCCGCCGTATGCTCACACACTGACTGTAAACTCCCACATTGCAATCTGGCCGATAGCTGGCAGAGTCAGAGAGCTTCTGGTTGTCCTTGCTCGTCCTGTGGATGGATGGTTCAACATTTTGGGAAATATGCTTATTCGCTTTCTTTCCAAGAGTTAGATGAGAAGATGGACAGAGACTTAAGATATTCCCAAAAAGTAAAACTATTTCTGTAAAGTTAGTTGCATGGGTCATATCCATGTTTTCACATTACAGACTATTTTCATTTTCATTTGTAGTGTTTCATAACTTAGTTAATGATAAAGATGTATTATTTTTCGATAATCTTTAAACTGTATAGCTTGTGTTTCCCAGTAGGGATGTGACGGTGAAGACATTTTCCCACCGGTTAATAAACTTGTGACAACACCGGTGTTACCGAATACACCAGATATTTTACAAGGAAAGATGGCGCGTTTGCTTTGACATTTAACGTTGGATGGCTGTGTGTCTGGCCTCTCCGGTCCAGCTTTTGCTGCAGGTCCGCAGGTTTCCACCTGGCGCCGCTGTTCCGCACACATCGGCTGTGAGCGCTCCGTCCTCCGCACAGTGACTGCCTCATTAACGTTATGGTTCCCTTGTAGCATTGGGTTTAAATCCAAAATATTGCGTAATAGGCACTTTTACTTTTCGCTTCGACACCAAATCCTCCGCCATTGTCTTGTCTGTTAATACTCTGTCATCCTGTTTGTGTTAAATCTGACTCCTACTACTCTGTGCTGAGACTCCATACGGAGCAGACACTTTCACTTTCAGTTTGTAGCATCCGTTGTCCGACTCTGCATTTACAACACAGCGCTGATACATGAAAATTAGCTAAAACTAAGCAAAACAACAGTGGGGGCGGTAAGGCTACTTTCCAGAGATGTGCTTATGACTTTCTTGTAAATAAGTCATTCAGTATGAAAAAGCATAAAAATGACTAATTAACTAAAGATATCTTAGTACTAATCGACTAAGAGGAGGCAGCCCTAGAAAATGGTCACGTTTAGAAGGCAAATTGTGGAAACTTGCAAAAACTCTCGCAGGACTCGCTGCCCGATGACCTATCCTAACCTTAACCATTCAAGTCAACGCCTAACCTTAACCATCTCGTGAGAGTTTTGCAACTAACTACATGTTACGTTTAAGCCACCATATCTGAACATGTAAAATCCTGCCCGCCCTGTTCATTTATCAACTCCTCGCCAAGGGAAATTACCATTTCTAGAGGATATGAGAGACTTTCGCCTAACCTCTTATAGCAAAAGAATATTTATAGTATAAACCTGATCTGTATCTAAACTTTGCATGAAAAATATGAGACCAGAAAGGAACAGAGCTCCAAAGGGGGAAACTATTGAACCAGTACATAATAAGAAGGACTGCCTCCAGAGCAGCGGTGTTTAGAGACCAGCACAACCACGGTGATTTATTACATCACCGCTATAAGAAATGTTTGCTGTGTTTCCAGGTCATTTGCCCACTTTGGCTGTAAGAGAGGGTTTCTAACAAATAGCATGTAGCTTACATTGATTGCAGGTATCAATAATGAAGGATTTTTACCGTCGCTTATTAAATGTGCTGAAATTATTTCTTGGAATTTCTGACAGTGATTGATGCAATATACTGCGTTACACCCGTGTTACCGTCCTTGCTGCCCTGAGGAAAGACGAGATGACTTTGAAGCTTTTTTCACAGCCTCAATGTGATGACACACCATCATATCAATAGACAGAATGACTACTGTGCCTTAATGCTGTAACAATGTGCCTTAAAGGCAGCAATAACCCGTTTCATTTACACTTGCCTGTACTATCTAGAGATTTTTTTCTGCAGTCCTTTTTTAGCACAGCTGCAGTCTTATTTTTATTTATTTTTTTACTTTTATGGCGTTTCATTATATATTAACAATAATTATTTGCGTTTTCTTGACAGAGGATCATGAATGCGAGTAATTTACTGAGTTTTTCCAAATTGGAAACCAGCCATCATCTTTTGGATGCCCGAGTTGACAGAATGGTTGACAGCTTCATCAATCATATATAAATATTTGTATTGGTGGTAATAATGATTTGGTGTAATTATATAGTACATATTTCAGTAATTAAAGTGATCAAGAATGGTTTTACGCAGGCGTTAAACAAAGACGTTTCTCCCACTCTCGTCCACAGACTCGTTGACAGTTCATTCAAGATTACATAACTTTGAGTACAAGTGACTCTGCTTTCCTAGCAATGCAATATAAAAAAAACAAAACAATGCCAGACGGTTTAGATAACACATTTGTATGGTAATATACTACATTAGGGTAAATTAAAGTAGGCGGAACAGCTGCCTCCTTCAAAACTGTAGTCTGACCTTTAAAGCCTGTTTACATTGTTGCAGAAAAACAGCTTTTGTGCATGCCTTGTCATTATTGTGCATGTGGTTTGTTCCAACAGTTTTGCACGCATCTGTGGTTTTGGGTGCGGCAAAAGTTCAAATTTGGTGAACTTTGACCCGAGGTGCGCTGACCTGTTGTGGACACAACCTTTCGTTTTCGTTTGAACTGAGAGCTATAGGCGTAAAGCATTATAGCTAATAAGGTGGCGCCGTTTAGTACAGTGCCACTGGGAGTTTTGGATTGGTAAATACTCCGTTGACCAACCAGGAATGGGCATTGCACATCACAACCCTTGTTTTTGCGCTTTAGTTTGTTAGTTTTGTTACATCTGAGCTGATTTTGACACTCAGATGCTGAATAAGTTCAGGTGGAAAAAGTGAGAATTTAAAGAAGTTTTGACTAAAAAGATACGCATTAAGAAATGTTTGACCACTAGGGGGTAGAAAAATAAACTCACAGCCCTGTTAAACCAACCATGAGGCTCACATTTGTGGCTTTAGATGAAATGTCTCGACAACTATTGGATGGATTGCCATGATATCTAAATAACCATGAAATTTGGTACACAGTCATATCTCTATGTAGATATAAATGGCTCATTCTAAGCTAACGAAAACACGATGACTCTTATCAGGTAGATTACACACTAAAGAAAAACATACTCATTAATATTATATTCTATATCTGCTAATAGATCCCCCTAATTGTTATACTCCGGTCCTTTAATGCACCTCAGAGCCAGTAGCATTGCTGAAGACTCTTGTTCTTTATTTGCATCTTGTGCACATTCACCCTTCTTGAGTGTTTTTCCTGCAAACCTACAGTCGGGTAATGAATGTAAACAGGTTAATCACTATGAAGTTTGAACATGTTCTAGTCTAAGTTTATCTTTGGAGAATATTGCAAGGCCATCACTGACTATAATGTCTTTAACAATATCTCCTTGGCTGTGGGTGATCCACTAAGTTTATTGTTTGCAACAGTCTCCAGAGTTGATAGTAGTTTTCAAGTTAGCTCTTGCTACACAATGGGCTCCTCCACCTCCAGGCTCCAGATCTGTTCAGACAGCTTTACAAGGGGAATCCACTTTTTGTTTAATTAAATAATGGGTTAAAAAAAAACCTAAAACATTTTGAGCTCGGTTGGTTGTATTCAAGGCAGTTATTTTCTGGTAAATTCTGGACATGGTGTGACAACAATAATAATTAAATACAGAACTGAAGAAGTTTTGTTTGTGTTGCATCACGAGGATGTCTATCTAATTAGAAAAAAATCAGACCTCCAGGCAGTAGATTCTGGCACATGGCTTGTTGTTTCCTCCCATCTTATCTCTCTGTATGACCAGATAATTAATGGTGGTGTGGCAGGGGAGCCCACAGCCATTAATAGAATGGATTCAGCTTGTTTACCCAACTTGCTCCTTGTCCTGTACTTTCTTAATGAGGATGTGGGCAAGGGCAAGCCGTCACCGTAGTTATCAGACGTTTGGGGCTGTGGCATCCGTCTGGGAGCTCCTTGTAGACAATCACGAGGCTCTAGAGAGGCGTAATGATTATGAACCAAATATAATGGCATGCAGGAAGTATCTATGTGGGCCAGAAAAGCTGTAGAGTAATGACAGATATACTCTCCATTAGGATTAGCTTTGATACAGTACTGTAATTACATTCTCATTATTGTTTTGTTTCAGCAGCAATTAAACGAAAAATAAAATACATCAAGAAATAACAGATTTAAGTAGATAGTTCATTTAAAAGTATTTGGATTGTTTTAGAGAAGTACATAAAGATTTGACAGTGTTTGCTGTAAAAGCAAAATACCAGGATGTTAGTGGTTTACGCAGTCAAATTGATATAGCTATTCAGTCAGTAGTGTTTTTTTGACAGGTGACGAGTTTGTTTCCAGATGTGCCATCGACTCCTCCAGTCGGACATGTAGCCTGCAGGTAAACAGTCCAGCGCTGTTACCAGAGATGTGCCCAGGGCACACTTGCTCCTGTTGGGAATTTGCTGTTCAAATCCCACTGCAGAGCAACTAGCTGACAAAAGCTTTTGAAGAGATGAGCTGTCAGACGCTTAGACAGTCTCACATTAACCCTCCACAAATCACAAAGACAGGAAACTGCACAGGCAATATGAGGAAGAGAAAGAGGGCATTGTCTTACACTAAGTGTGGTGTATAAGTCACTGTATGCACATTACAAGTGAATTACAGCTACATCAGAGCATAATGAGTGGGTGGTTGTAGTTTGGATGTTAGGGAGGTGGACCTCTTGTTCCGAATCTGTAACCAACTGTGAAAATATATGCGGAGAAAGAATCCCTCCTTCCCTCCTCAGTGGTCACCACAACGATAGCCTAGAGGAAGGTCATTTTGCCTGTGTTCCTCCAGTGGAGTTGCTCATTGGGCAGCAACAGGAGAGAGTAATTGCTTTGGGCAAATCCCAGGTGTGGAAGCCTATTATTACACTATATAGCTGTGACTAACCATAGGTGTGAACAGGCGGAAACCGGGTCTGAAAAGTGAAGCCGATGCTGAAGTGCCTTTTCAGACCCAGAGGTTGCCCACTGGATTTACATACTTGAGTAGCAAAGATGTAGACTGTGGTCTGGCTTTGCAGGCTAAATGAGACGGTGACTGTTGAGGATTGTTGAGGAAAAATACTATTTTCTAGTTAGTACTCTGTCTGTTTGACAACGTTTAGCCTCTGCAAACTTTGAACCATTCTAAATTGACCTAACATCCAGAATAGCTTTATAGCTTTTCAGCTGCTTCTACTGATTTTCGGTGTCTTGGGAACATTAAAAACTAGATGAAATTCAGCCCAAAACTGAATATTTTTTCAGTGAAAATCTAATAACCAAAAGTGATGAGAGCTTCTAAGTAATGAGCTCCCTGGGTCTCTGCTGCAGGATGTTCTGGGCTGTTCCAAGTCAGGTGGCGTTCAGATCTTAAGCTGACTGACACAAATATAGAGTCAGACACTTTATCCGTGCTTTGTTGTAGCCTGTGCCCAGCAGCAACTTCTCATCAGTCTTTAATTGGCTGAGACGTTTGCCTCTTTTTCACCCATTTCAAATGTGTTATGTTGGCGCTGGTCAGGGGACCTCGCGCTGCGCCGCCTCTGGCGTTGGCTTGATTTGACGGCTCATCAAGGGGGGGTTGGAGAGAAGAAGAGTCTGTGAGGCAAGTGAGCTCAAACCTGACAAGCGTCCATGCCATCTCCTTATTTAGATGCCTTTTTGTCACTGTTAATTATCTTGCTTTCTTGCTGCAGTGCCACCGTAAAATAAAGAAGCAGGGGTCTGATGCCAACTGCTGCTCTTCTATTCTTTGCTCTCGACAGCCTGAAGGGCCCAAAGCACTTTCTTTCCAACTGTAGTCACTCAAATGAACAGTTTCAGATAAAACCAGGTCAATGTACTATGACTGCCTCCAAGGAGCTGAAACAACAAGATGCTATTTTTCCTTTCAGTCCAGCGCTAAGCAAACACATCTAAAGATTTTTACAAATTCAGACATATGAAACATTTTTGCTTTGGCTTTATTCAGCAACAATATAATAAACTTCACATCCCTCGCTGTGCCAGTATGGAGAGGGTTTCATATGGGCTCTTTGCCATGTGTTGGCAGGGCTGCTTTGCTTCTGCGTTCAGTATTTCCTTTCACTTTGACGATATTAACTACACGAAAATGAATAGTCAAGCTGGTGAAAACCGCTGGTTCATTAGCCCATGCCATGAATCATTTAGCTCCCAGCGTCTTCATTTCATTTGTTTCAAATTGTTTTTTTCTCCTACTGTTAACAAATCTGTTATGCCACCCACGGTCAGATTATCATGGTGGAACAGTAGCGTTGCACCAAGAAAAATAGAGTGTAACACCGTTCAGTTGAATAGTCCTGACAGCGGGTGAGACTATTAATTCACTATGTCACAGAGGACATGTTGTTGTCCTCTACATAGGGGTGTGAAAAGTGGGGATCAGGTGGCAGAGAAGAACAGCGGCTGCTTATGGACCTGCATTCAAGATTGAGGAGGATTAATCCCAGGCTGTTGGGCTCCCCTCTCATTTTCTACTGCCTCCGTTGTTTTGTTCTTTGGTTTTTCTCGTGTCCACATCTGGTTCAGTCTCATAAGGCATGCAGCTCCAAGGTGGATGGAGGCTGTGGTTTATAACGGCAATAAAATGGCATAGAGGGCACCAATGGAGGGCTTTCCCATGAATCACTGCTACATTAATTTGCATTGACCATCATAACTCTCACAGAGCCATTTCAGAGCTTTGCTACAGGGAATGAACTGGAGGGTATATTACAGTTCAGAGGATCAATTCCCTGCTGAGGTTCTCCGAAGAACTCTCCACAAATATAAATCTGACTCTTTTTAAGGGTGTTGTCATTTTTTTTAACCAACATATTCATACAGTTATTTCAGTCCTTTCTCAAATAATCATCTTCCATGATTCAAATGTCCCTGGGTGATCTTTTCTGACTGAAAAGAGGTTAAGCTGCTTAAGCTCTCTCTCTTTTTTTATATCAACACTCTTCTATTATTATAGTTTGGATGAAATGAGAAATAGGCCTCAAGTAATCCAGAGAATAATTAAAACTCTACAGCTCAGATTGCTGGGTTGAAGCAGTGTGACTTTCAAGATGCCAAGTGCAGAATATTTCATTAACACATTACTGTAAATTATGTTTTAATGACAAATTATTAGAAAGTGTTATTAGAAAGAAATGCCTGCATTGCGAGGATTAGATCCACCGACCGCTTGGGGGGGCTTTCATTTGGTCCAGTGTAAAAGTTCCTCCACTTGTTTATGACAATGTCACTGAAAATCCCTTCTAGTAAATCAGGAGGTTTAATCTAGAAAACAATTGTTATGTGCTGTAGAAGTTAGGATTAATCATGAGACAAGTAGAGATGCAGTGATCCAATTTGGCGGATTGGTATTGGCACCAATACTGACCTGGTTAAAGGGGAGTTCCACCAATTTTTACATATCTGTTTACCAGATGTACTGCTGTATCCGTGAAAAGTTATATAAATCTGTTTGTGGCTCGTCAGTTGGTGCTGAAGACTACAAGTTTAAAAATGAAAAAATCTGAGGGTGTATAGTAATAATGAAGTGAGCTGACCAGACCTCTGTAGCCTGCTTCTCATCTCTGCTCAGACTGTTCTCATACACCATTCGTAGTTATACCTAAGAAAAATAATGTCCTGTAATTCGTATTTGTCCCACGAAATCAAATTGTATATAATCCACGTAATCATGAACCAGGAAGTGTAAAGAGCACTGGAGACCGGTGTTCGTACCCTGTGTGAAACTAGAAGTCAACATTGATTTATACAACTAAGTAGTTTTGTTACCTAAACTTATCTAAGCAGTTTTGTTGCTAACACCTAACCAAGTTGTTTCCTGTGAAGACGGAAGTTTATTCTGAAAAGACTGTATGCATGTAACAAATGGAAATTGACACATGTTGCTGGCCATTCGTAGGAAAACGCACAAAAAATTAGGAATAACTTTTCAACGAACCATTGCATGAGGTTACGTTGCTCTGTTTGAAGTTCTAGCCCCTACTAGCATAACGCACCTGAATCTCCGAGTGAACTGTTGGCAGTTGAGTTGTATTGTGGGTAATGTAGTCGCCAAGTTTTGACAGGGAAGAATGCATGGAATCAAAATTACAATATCTCTGTTTCTGCTGCATCAATTTTGATCCTTTTAAAAAATAGATTAAACAACTGTCCATTGCGAGTCCAGCAATGTTATAAAAGTGCAATGCTAAATGGGTTGAGTACTTGAATCTCTTAAATGGATTGGCCATTACATGACAGATCCACATTAAACAGTTTTTTTTGTTATTGTCACAAAATTCAGTGTTTTTGTTATCAGCATTTGTTCAGTCCTGGCTGCTGACTCAGTTTTTAGTGCCACATCAATGCCTTGCCTCATGTTGTCTTACATAAAAATAATTGGCAGATATCAGAACAGTTATCAGAAGATAAAAGGTGGAATGAGTGCATCCCTAATTATACATAATATAGTAATGATGTATAGCAGATATACAAATATTTTCCCTCATGAACATCTCAGCAGTTTTTGCTCTAATTTGAATCTAACTGGGTGTGTTCGTCTTACCTAAATACATTATGTACTTCAGAAAGCCTTTGAAAATCCTCCTTTAATGTTCATTTGTTTACATTCATTTGCTAATGCAAACAGTGTCACATTCACTCAGTAAATATAGTCTACCTCATTTGAATGAAAACAGGCAACAATCATTTTTGATTTAATACATTTTTGTCCTCATGTTGTTTGTAGTTTGTAATGTTGGCAAATGTTTCCTAGTAATTAAGGCCAGACTGTCTTCAGGAGAATAACACAAACGTCTGTTGTAGTCGACTGTGATTCCCCCGTTACCCTTTTCCAGTTTTTGTGGCTGGAGGTCAAATCAACTACCCAGTAGGTGGTCCAGAAATGTAGACAATGTGAAGGGCTTTCTTTGGGTCAACACACAGAAATAGCTCTCACTATTTCCCAGCTGCTGTTGGACAGGTGTGTTATAAAGAGGGCTGTTTAGAAGGCTGAACATGTCTGGGTGTCAGTAGGGTCAGTCCTTCATAATAAGAAGTCCTTGCTAATCTCTCCACAATGCCTCCACAAATCAGTAGCACTGCACTGATGTACATTATCCCAGATCCACCGCATGTAAGAAACCTTGTTTAATGTGGAACTAGTGGGCTGCTTACTCCATTATTGAATAGATTCTAATAGATTTTTTGCAAGGTTTTTGGCCCACTGTCTACAGTTTTTACAAACTATAACCTTCAGCTGAATTGTTAAACTGAACATCACTTGAGTGAAATAACCCAGTTTTTCAACTCTGGATCCTGGGCCTGTTTGAAGCACTCTGTTGTGTCCAAAGAATCTAATTATGCAGGTGTGAAATGTCAGACTAGCCTTGATGACAGCTATTATCATTTCAGTCCGTTCAATCACAGGGTGTGAACCCCACCATCGAGTTTGGGGACATTGAAGGTGCAAAATATTAGTGTTGCACGGCCCTTTGTAATGTTGGCTAAATTAGCTCTCACTGGCTCGGTTGCTTTTACCTCAGCCGTTAAATTGTAATCTATGGACAGGCTGATTATCCTTCTCCTTTACTGCGGTAATGGTGTCTGTGACCGGGTCATTTCCTGTCTTGAAAGGTTGATTCTTTCCTTGCCATCCTGCGAGTGTGGCCATCAATTCAAATGCCATTCGTCTGGCTTGTGGTGAAATTGTAATAGATTTCCACGCTGAGGTCTGTTTCAAGCTTTTGCCTTTGTTATCCATCTTTATCCTCTTTTCCAAAAGCAAGAAATACTGCAAACAGCCGAGAATTTCGAGCTTAAGTGGTCTCTTTTTTGAGCTACCATACTGCATTTGAGCCATACATTTCAAAATGACAACAGGAGGAAATGGAGGATAGCAGAGGAAGCACCCACTTCACAGACTGTGGAGGAGACTATTGGAAAGTGGTGAAGCCAAAAGGTGCTGAGAATCCAAATTCATCATCTCTTTGTTTGTGAGAGGTTTTCGGTTGAGCGACACAGGGGGCCTTGGTTGGTTTTGGACCTCATTTAAGCTCAAAAAGTAGACTAAGGATTACTTCTTCCTGTTGTCACAACAAACAGTCTCAGGCTGGTTGATGCAATGTGAAGTTTCTCCCTATTACTGCAGCCTCCACTGTTCAACTGACATACTGTAGGTGTTTGAAATGTTAAAAATTGATAACAGAAAATATGAGGACAATGTGGACCACTTCATCAAGGAAGCCATCTGTTTGTCCTGCAGCAGCTCAGATTCACTGAACAACACGCCATTTGGTTTATTTGTCTTTGTTACAGAGCTACTTTAATAATGATTCGGCTTGCTCTCTGTTCATGCTGTCATGAAATGAAATGACTCACTGCTTTGCTTCAGCATATACTCTTGGAAATTCAGGGCATCTGAATAAATCAAATAAATGATTGCGTTTCTTTGTCTGTCCACAAGTGGACTGAGCTGCATTCAATGCTGATTCAGTTACTGATGAGGTCCAGGGCTCGACGTTAAAGCTTGCCCTTCTTCCTGGGGCAAGTAAACTCTGTGTTACGGCCAAGTGGAATTCCTCATGCAGTTGTCCGATCACGCAAGTGAAAAATAAATGCGATCTTAATTAGGGATGCCCCAATATTCAGTAATAATATGCAATCGGGTTAATGCTTTCATTCAACGGCCTAGAGTACGCTCCGCCGCTCTAAGAGTGAGGTGCTCTGAATAACTGAACGGTAACGTTACATTCCAACAGCACTCTGAATTAACCAACGGTCCAGTTTGTGCCAGATTGCGCTCTGGTGCTTGGAGTGACTATTTACAAACGTACCCAGAGCGCGACCCTGATAATGTTACATTGTGAACATCAAATCTGTGTTGAAATCAGGTGAAGGAGACCTTGTTAACGTTAGCTGTTAGCAGCCGGAGGGCAGCGAAGTCCGCACACGGGAGAAGTTTACCTTTTGGATTTTCTGCCAGAACGGGTTTACTTGAACTCAAACCACGATCTTTTCCTAAACATAACCAAGTAGGTCTGTTTCCTCAGCCCTTCAGAAAGTTTCCCATGTAAATAAGGCACCTAACAGCTAACATTAACGGATGTTCCTTTGGGTTACTTTGTGGTGCGTTCAATCTCTGCTCAGTAAAAATTAGCTTTAGGCGAAGGTAAATCATAATGCAATTAAAATTGTAATCTTATAAAATCTAGTTTTTGGAGAGATACTTAAATAAATCCAGTTGTTTGGAGGAGATGTTTGCACAATATAAAATAGATATTAGAGAGGGAATTATGACCTGTTTAACTTCCTAACACTAGCTCTAAGCAGGTTACATACATACTTAATACATACTTAAAACTACTGATGCCAAGCTTCTGTAGAAAACAACCAGCGTTGGTGATTGTTGAAACAGTGTAAAGACTGACCAAGACAGTTCTGATGAGTTTTATTTTGTTTCTGTTGAGTTTGAATGAAGCGCGTTTTATAATGATCAGTAAGGTAAAATTACAATATCCAGCCGACATCTTCAGACATCTAGAGTTGTCCTACCAACAGTCCAATATCCAAAGATATGCAATGTGATATACAATCATAATAATAATCATATAAAACAGAGAAAAGCAGAAAATACCCCCAATTTTTAAAAAAATAACTATAATATTATTAATCGATTTGTTTCAGTTCTAAATAAGTGGTGTGAATTGTTGGTTTACCTTTAATTTAAATAACATAATTTTTCTTGGTTGCGATTTGTTTTACAATAATTTTCTCTCATTGTTTTAATTTTCTAGTGTGAAGATTATTATCAGAACATAAAGTCAAGTGGGGGTGCAAAATAAAACACCCCTGAATTTGAAATGTCACAGCATCTCTGTTAGGTCTGCAGAAGGGAAAGCTCATAGCAGCCATCTGGCGATCCTTCTCCCCAAGCTTATTCACTAACTGCATACTGGAATAGCTTTAAAGGAGAAAGCCTCTTCTTTTGAAAGAAGGCTTTTGGCACCAAAGCCCTCCCTTGTGTCATCGCTCAGGGGTTATAATTCATTCGGATTCAGATTCCATCATACGTAATCATCACACTCGTATGGAAAAAATAACTTAAGCTTATTGTGCCTCCTGCCTGATTTGGAGAGAAATGCCATGAAGGGTCCAGGGAGGGAGATGCTAAAGAGAGGGATTAGGAGTTTGGTGAAGGCAAAGTCAAACAACAACAGCAGCAGTGCTGGTGGCATGCTGCAAGGTGGCCCAGTCAAGCTCACAGGAATAGTACTGGACTGTGGCGGTTTTGGCTGCTGTCGAAACTGTAAGTTATGTTGTACTTTCTGGCCCAGAAAAACTTTTTCTCGTATACACACACAACCACAAAAAAAACCCCAGCTGTAAAACAATAAAAAATTAAAAATTACTTCGGCGATACACAAATGCCAAAGATATATTGCAAGTACATCGTTTGTCCACCAGGGAGCGCTGACAAATGAAAGAAAGTGTCCCAATTATTATATATCCTGGTTACCAAATTTAATGGACCCTTATCTAAAATGTTTGTATAATTGTTATGTTTATTAGACTAAAATGTTTGTATAATTGTTATGTTTAAAATGGCAAACATTCAATTCCAGCTTCTCAAATGTCTCGAGTCTTCCTAACTGGGTATCTTTGGGCTTTGGACTGTTGTTTGGACAAACCAAGCATTTCAATGGGAACTTGGGCTTTGGGAAATTGTCATGAATATCAATTTATTTATTCATTTTTAACAGTTTTTTGACATTTTACAGACCAAACAAAATCAAATTAATCAGTTAATTGTGAAATTATCTGTAGTCAGGGTCCAAAATTAACACCCGCCAAGCGCTAGCAGCTAACGTTAACTAGCTTTTGTCCTGGCGATCTCAACACGGGAGTTGGCATTGGATTATGGTGCATTCAGGCTCTATTCAGTGAAAATGGATATTGGGCAATGTATTCTAACGTTATCATGAGTTGTTCAAATGTAATCTTGAAAATGTATTTTTTGGCGAGAAACTTGAATAAATCCATTACAAAAACCAGTAATGGTAATAAAGGAGTGTATGTTGAAGAAGGCTACATGGGAATTATTGCTTTATTCATGTTTTTACCGTGGTATCGAATTGGTGTCGAGAATCGAAAATAGAAACCGTCCGAGCCTAGTATTCAGGCTTGAATTGATTAACCATCAATATATTTCAATTATTTTGCTTCAAATTTAGCTCTGGCCTCTTCTCTTAGTTTGTATTCAACATAATAATTCATTTTCTCAATGAAATGTACTGAAACAAAAGTGACACAAAAAGGCAGTTTATTATTTTGGCTGGTAAGATATATGCTTAGCCCGGTGGATTCTTTCATCTACCCGTCCACTTGGCCGAGAGTCAAAGATTTCATTTTGGACACTGGCTGTAGTTGCAGTCCTAGAATTTATGTAAAAAAAATATCTGACAATTTATGGTTATCAAATATCAATACTGGTATTGGCCTCAAAAAGCCAGCACCTCAGGCTGCTCGGAGTGCTTTCCGAAAATATTACTCTATTACAGTAATAAGATGTGTGGATATCAATTTACATGCAAGTCCAGTTTTACGACTGAAGAATAAGAAAGATGTCAATCAAGCAGGATTTATACATATTTTTACATATATCAGCCCAGTCAGCCCTGAGAAGAGGCGTAATCAGCCAAAACACCTGTGAGTGATGGGTGTGGAGGAGCAGCATAATGGAATTTGTTTGGTGTTGTCCATATCACGGGTGTATTTAATATGATGGATGTCTTAGTGACATTATTTTCCATTTCTAAAGTGAAGTTGTATTAAATGTCGCATTTACATTGATGTTTATTAGATGTTCAAAAGGGCATAGGTGCAATGTGGCTGATGTGACAGAAATGGATGCAGCTGAAAACAGTGGACACAGCAATAGAAAAAAAGGAAAAGCAGAGGTAGTGTTACATGTATGGTGGGAAATGTGAGAGACGTGGTAATTCTATCAGTTTGTGCTAGCTTAGTGGATATTTGACATCTTTGTGTGACATTTTTGCTTTACTGTATGCTGAATTGGAGTATATTTTGAATGAGGCCAGCATTTTAAAAAACCTTGGAGCATAATTTAAAAGCATGAGCTTCTAAACAGAAGAGATGCACTGTATGTTCCACTTAGATTTGCTTTCACTCTAATGTTTTTCTATGTTAAATTGCCCTTGTGACACCCGTTGTCCAATTAAACTTATGTCAGTCTACCGTAAAGTGATCATGACTTCTGTCTCTGCCAGTACTCTGCTCACTCTGTTATTATGAGTTAACAATTGGTCCCAAGCAAACACTGAAGAAGCATTATTCCAGCAGAAGTATTTGCCCTTCGAGAGCCTTGAATGAAGATAAATAGAAATAGAAATACATTGTCTATATTCACACTTTGACTTCTTTTAGACCAGGAACTTCATTAAATTGAATATCTCAGAATTACACCTCATTATTGTCAATGATCACACTCATGTATTACTCATTAGAAATAAAAAAAAATCCACTCAAACCGATCACCAGGCGGTGCTTTAATACATTTCTATTTAAACATGCTGAATTTGACAGTTATATTAAAGGAGAGTGGACATCCTTCCTTTGAGTAGAATTTCTGAGAGGAGAAATCATTTCATTCTCTGTCTATATATGAAAAAGTCAAGGAACAAGAAACCACTTTGAAACAGGAAATTGAAGTGTTATAGAACATCAATCCAACAGAGTAAAGTCAGAGTGAATGAAGGAAATAGTAATATTTAACTTAACTTTAACTCACATTAAAGTTAAACGGAGAAAACTCTTTAGAAAATTATAATGTGGCAACGTCCTGGCAGCTTGTTTAATGTATGTAATGAAATAACTAACGTTTCTACATTAACTTAAGTTCAACAGAACGTGAGAGGGGGGTAGTAAAGGAAGTATTGTATTGTATTTCCTATTGGGAAATGGCAGCAGAGGGATTAAGGTTGAGCAATGTTTACAAATTCCAATTGCCATGTCTTCACAACTCCATCCAAATCATCCTTGAAGTCCTCTTCAACAATAGATATAAATGCATCCAAGAAGCATTTGAGGTTGATGGAAATTCAGGATGCAATCCAGCCAGATGTTGAAAAGGTGAATGTATTTCCTTCCTCATGAACCATTTGGAAATTTTAGCAGGAATGTGTATCGCATTGCACGGCCTTGCCTTGACCGGCCTCTTTGTACAATAATGTTAACAAACAGTCCGTACAAAAAGTACAGTCTATAGAAAAGCAGGCCGAGTGGTTTCACTGTCCGCCTTAAGCTTACTTTCACAGAAAGGTGTCCATTTGATAAGTCGTCACTACTGGCATAGAAGACGTGAGCCTGTTTCACTGTTGCATGCAGAGGTGCATGTGGCGGACTGTGATAAAGATTCAACAAAGAGAGCATGTTTGTGTTGCCTGCATGCTTGAACACAAACAAAACATTGCTACCAGCGATCAAAACTTCAGAGTACCTTTAATTTGGTATAATTCTTAAAGTTCGGAGGGTTGTGGTCAAATGGATTACATAAATAAAACATATCTTCTGTTTCGTATTGCCATGTCCCCACGCTGCGGTCAGTGCTACACGGGGTGGGAATCCCCAGATGCCACACGATATGATATTATCATGATACTCACGATACGATCTTATTGGGATTTTAAACATTTTGTGATATGCTGAATCTGTTTTATCTAATGAGATACAGTTTTCACTCTTCACTCTTCGCTTTTCATCTCAGAGTTTTCATTCACATTTGTTGAGGTCAGAGGTCAAGGGACCCCTTTGAAAATGGCCATGCCAGTTTTTCCTCGCCAAAATATAGCGTAAATTTGAAGCATTTTTTTAGCATTCTTCCCGACAAGCTAACATGATATGGTTGATACCAACTGATTCCTCAGGTATTCTAGTTTCTTATGATACCAGTATCTTCTTGACACTTGACGTCCGTCTATCGATACAGTTTTGCCACGCAAAATATCGCGATACAATGCTGTATCAATTTTTTTCCCCCCGCCCCTAGGTTAGTCAATGAAAATAGACATTTTCAAACGTTGGTGAAAGAAGGCAATTCGGACAAGGTCATCTTTTTGTCATGAGTCGTCCCAGATTATGCATCTTAACATAACAAGCAAACATCACACCCAAAGGTCATTTTCGGTCAGGACATTATCGGGATATTCTAAATTTGGCATTAGACACTCATACACCTCAGACATGTGCACTGACTTCTCTCTACCAGCGATGAAGTCCTTTGGAGACAGTTTTCTGGTCATAACTCCTCCGTTCCTCTCATTAACAAACCCGATTGAACACCAAAACCACATTGACTTCAATGAGACGTCCCCTCCAACAGACTGCAAACGGCTTCACCCACTATTAAACCAACAGCTGAGCTTTTTAACAGCCATTATCATAACAGCATCTGTGTAACACTGACATGACATGCTGTAATAATGATACAGCGCCTGTCCATATAGTCAAGGTCTCCTTGTACCTCGGACTAATCGACGCTATCATGGTCAGAGAGGTATGACCGGGTTCTTTATTATGGTATAAAAACAGGAGAGAGGGCAGATGGGAAATTCAGTTTCAGGCCAGGCTTAGACTTTACGGGACCTGTGGGACTCTAGAGCTGCTCGGGGCTCTGAGAGGGTTCGGCTTTTTGATTTTATTACCCCCCACCATGAGCTGCACTTACGTTAATTAAAGCAGGCTTTTTGGCCACATTCAAAGGGTAGACGTGTGTGTGTGAACAGCTACACACACGTCTGCAGACTCACACACACACAGATCATGACATCTACTGATTTTAATGTGACCTTATC
Source organism: Sebastiscus albofasciatus (assembly GCA_916701655.1). NCBI lineage: Eukaryota > Metazoa > Chordata > Actinopteri > Perciformes > Sebastidae > Sebastiscus > Sebastiscus albofasciatus. The sequence goes on from CAKAOI010049425.1 coordinate 50,027, forward strand.
TGCTGCCATGTTGTCTTTGAGCGCACATCTACAAGCATACGTGCGAAATGCAGCAGAGTGTGGGGCCTTTGACAGTAGGAAACAGATTACATGGCAAACCAAAGATTTATTAGTAGAGTTTAATGGAATAGAGATGAGTGGATGAAGGATTTAAATAAATTAACCTTCAGTGGATTCCCAGAGGCCCGGGGGGAATGACAGAAGGGGGCTGGGGAGGAATTTTCTGCTTGTCACCGATGTAATGAATACTGATGACACGATTCAGGCCAGAATGCACTCTGTTCTTGTTCAACCTATAAGTAAACATGAGCTGGCGTGGATGGACAGGAGATGCCTAATGATGAATAGGAGATTGAAATGAACGTTGATATTTTCAGGATGGCACGCAGCATGTTTCATCCACGCTTATGTCGGTGTGTGTGAGTGTGTGAATGCATCGTTTACTATAATAAAAGCAGAGCATGTGGCAAAGTTGTGCTGTTATCGAGGTGGACTCATTGTGAATTCACAACAATAGGTTGTTAAAATAGGCACAGGGCGTCCAGAGCATAAGAATGAAGTATCCAAAAACCTGCATGCAATGTAAAATATCAAAGAGAAAGTGACCTTATGAATGTAAAATGTCAGTGGGGATGTGGTACCACTCGTGTGAGTAGCCAAAAATATGTTTTATCAGGGTAATACAGGAAGTTAAAATTATACGCTCTGAATAGATCACATAGTGATGTTTTGTGAGAGGAGCCTCATTTTTAAATGTCACTCCCAGCTGGGAATTTATTACATTTCACCAAGTTCTGACGCTAAAACTATGTTTTCCTTTTCTTAGCAGTCCTCATTTTTAATAGCCTTCATTAGTGAGTTTAGGATTCATCAGAATTCCCTTACGGTGGCACCCTTTAGTGACGAACCAGGCTTTCAACTAACTCCAATGTAAACCCACCCGAAGTGTAGGACTGGGCGATATGGAGAAAATCAAATATCACAATATTTTTTACCAAATACCTCGATATCGATATTGCGACGATATTGTAGGGTTGGTGCCTTCACAAAATATTTACACAATGAGATATTTGATAAATAATCATCAGTAATGTGTAAAGACAAATAATAGAACAGTCTGGTAAGTTCAGAAAACTACATCACTTTATTGTAATGTAGCCTTTAAAACCAGGAGAAGACAACACGTATGGCATATTACGATATCACAAACAGATTATATCCAAAATCTAAGACGATATCTAGTCTGATATCATGATATCGATATAATATATTGCCCAACCCTACTGCAGCGTTATTCAACGGTCGGATCAAGTGAAGTAGTATTAGTAGTGTGTCCACTAAAGCTGGTCGGGAGCGGTGGTGGATGGGTCAAACAAACACAAGATGGCTTTCCGTGGAAATCAGTTTTCTGCAACACTTAGGAATATTAAGCGCCTATTTGGTGGCCATTTTTAAAAATGGCTGCCACTGCCCTCAGGGGCCAAATTTATAGTGCCCCAGTATCTATATCTTTTCATAACATATAAACCTACATCTGTGCCAAATGTGTTGCTTTTCTCGCAAAATGCACAATTGTTATGCTTAACTGCTCTGATAAACACACTGTGAAAGGGTTAAAGTTCTAAGACGAAAACATGGACAACTCCCAGTTTCAACCAGGAGACCGCTGTCGCTGCTGAAGTTAACGCCAACCACGACAGTTTCCTAACCCTACCTATGTGGTTGTGTTGCCTAAACCTAACTTCCTGTGAAAACAGAAGTTTTTTTATACACGTTCCGAGCGTATATATTGACACGTCGTCCCTGACAAGTCGCGACAAGCGCGTCGGCCTTCGATGCCGAGGGGCACGCAGTTTTTACATCTCTGCTGGTAAGATAATGCCTTCCTGTCTTATTTTTGTTCAATATCTCCACAGCACAGAGCAGTGAGTAGGCTCTTTATTATATTGTCAATGAAAACTGTAGCCTTTCAGCATTGTGGAGATCTCCCTCCCCTCTTTGCTTCTGCTAAAGCTGTACAAATGAGGCAGTTTCACACCAGCAATCTCATTCACACAGCTTCTGCTGTCTCAATAAATGGCCCGATACCATAAAATCTGCAACCGGCCTCTTTGTACAAGAATGTTAACAAACAGCCCGTTCAGAGCGCAGTGTATAGAAAAGCAGACCGAATGGTTTCACTGTCTGCTTTAAGCCTGTTTTCACAGAAAGGTGTCGATTTGATAAGTCGTCACTACTGGCATAGAAGACGTGCGGCTGTTTCACTGTCACATGCAGAAGTGCATGTGGCTGAGTGTGATACAGACGCCACAAAGAGAGCCTGTAGGCGTGTGTTTGTGTTTATGTATGCCTGTGTGGCTCAGTTTGCTTGGTTGCATGCTCAAGTGTGTGTATGTTGTCTTTGTGTACCAGAGCGATTGTGTGTGTGTGATGTCTCTCACAGCCTCACTGTGTGTGTGTGTGTGTGTGTGTAACATCGAGCTGACAGCTGGCGCAGCTGAGATCTTCAGTTTTTCCGTATTGAGACCTCTGTGGAGAGAGTCGAACTGAACAACAGCAGCTGGTACAATTGCCAACAGATACCTGTCACCACGGGTTACGGTGTCACCATGGATACCCTACTCTGCATAGCCAATTCTTCAAGCCTCCATGGCACCGTGCACTCTTTTCAGCATGGCACTGTATTCAGCAAACTTTAACGCCTATTGGAAAAGTTATGTCAGCATATTTGGTGTCCTGGGTCTTAGGACGCTGGGAATGGGTTGGCAGCATCCCGGTTTGGGTCCGACCAGGGACCCTTGTTGCCTGTCGTTTTTCTGTTTTACTTTCCAGTCATTTCCTGTCACCACAATAATGTCCTCAGTCTAATGATGGAGTCTGAGTGTAAATAACTGACACTGAAAAGGTTTTTTCCAGCTCTCACTATACAATTTTTGCCAAACGAGTTTGCAAATAGGTGTCATGGAAACTTAAAGCTGCATTCATTGATTTTTGGCCACTTGGGGGCAGCATAAACAAGTCTTTGTCTCCCGAGCAAAATATCTGGCTCCTAAGCAGCTAAATTCATATTCATCTAGTCGCTTACTTTATCTAGGGATGTCACGATACCAGAAATTTAGTAGTCGATACCAATACCAATTTGATGCCAATCTTATGTTGTTCATGGGAATAGTCGATACCAATACCAATTTGATGCCAATCTTATGTTGTTCAAAAGATTGGCATCAAATTGGTATTGGTATCGACATCCACTCCTCTACTGGAGTGGATGTCGATAAACCAATACCAAACCAAATTGGTATTGGTTTCAACATCCACTCCTCTACTACCGTTTGCATGCTGGTGTTTGTTAGGAAGTTAAACAGGTCATAATTCCCTCTCTATTATCTATTTTATATTGCTGTGTAAACATCTCCTTCAAACACCTGTATTAATCCAAGTTTCTCGCAAAAAAAAAATACATTTTAGAAGATGACATTTGAACACATCATGATGAAGATATAATGTCCCTTCGTCCACTAAAAATTTTTGAAATGAGCCTGAACACATCATAATGTAAATCAACGGCAATTCCCGTCAACGTTGTCTTCTGTCAGCGCCGTGCAGGACTGTGCTGTTTACCGGCTGCTAACAGCTAACGTTAACTAGCTCTCATCCTGCCAATTTCAACACAGATTTGTTGCTCACAATGAAGCATTATGGGGGAACAAAATGCTGCAATACGTTGATAGTAAGTTTACTGCGTCCCAAACACATTTTCTATCATCCCCGGAACGACAGGATGCCGTTAGTCTTGAGCCCTGACGGTATCTGTGGTACTGTAGAAAAACAATTACAGTCACGTATTCCAAATTTTGGCATCGACTTGGTACCGAAGTATCGGTTCTTGTGACATTCCTTCATGTCAGTTATTTGGTCGTGGGCAAGTAGTGTAAAGTGGGTTTATCAGAGCTTTTGATGCTGATAAGAGCAGTGAGAGTGAACCAAAACAGTAATGCTGCACGCTGCAACACCTGCAAAAACAGTTTGATTATTGATGATTGTATGTGGGTTTGTCACTTCAATCAACCCTTTTACACTGTACATACTCGTTTTGTCCATTGTTAATATAAAAAGAATGACCGTTGCAGCTTTAAGTTTCACTTTGACAAATTTTAGACTGAGGAAAAAGTCCTTTCTGCTGTTTCCCTGAGGGAATAACAGGGAACTGTATGTTTTAATGGTTGAGTACATTGTGCCACTGGGTTATTATGGGCACAGCCATATAAGCGGTAACAACGAAGGTCAGAAATCGCCTGGAGAAGCTGCAGCACTCATCGCAAACTCAGCTCATTCCTCCAGATATCATGAACTTCACTTTCTTTTGCTTAGTCACTGGTGTAAATCTCTACTGAAAGTAAAAAAGACAGGTGGATTTATCATCGGTACTTTTTAGCTTTTTACACTTTTCACTGTACTTAGCTGTATAGCTGTAACTGTGGTTATTTATGTCTGCGTCTGCTGAATGTACGTGCCTTTCATGTCTACACCAGAGGCAGATGTTGTGTGGGCAGACACTATTGATAAGTGTTCTTTCACATGTTCTCATTGTCTGTGACGTGCAGTAAGTAGCTCGCCGCGCTGAGATTGACTGGATGAAGGCCGTCCATCTGGTTGGTGTTTGTACATCTGGAGCTGAAACATCTGATAGATTCATTAGAGGTGTTCTTTTTTTTTTTTAGACACCGCACCTCGACTGTCTGAGGGTCTGTGAGAACATAAATTCATGAAGTCCTATATAAAATCTTTTCTTTTCCTCCAAGAACTCCACTTTGTTTCAGAAGTGCAGTTTGTTTTTTTGCCATGTGATGGACAAATCTCTCGGAAGAGGTCAGAGATAATGTGTTTACTTCTTGTCTCCTCATTGTTTCTGCTGCTAAAAATACTCAGGCCCCGAGTGAAAAGCCAGGTTAATATCCCTATGGGGATGCTTCACGTGCCCAGTGTGCCGAACCAGCTTTTGCTAAGCCGAATCAGTCAGGCACCTTGTTTGTTCATCTCATGGGGTCATCCGTCACTCAGCATAGTCTGATCGTTTTACAGCTGGCTTGATTTTACAACCAAGCATCCGCGACCTTCACTAATCTCGTTGAGCTGGACGGTCCGGGCTATGAATAGAGCAGCGACTTGTTCCAGTGGTTGACTTATCTATCAGCGTCTCTTCTCACCTACAGACTCTCAGAGGTCTTGTGATTGAGTTTCACGGGCAAACCTCCAGATATGGCAACATGACATAGCTGCTGGTGGCGGCATGGAGGCTAATCTTGGAGCTATCGCCACACGTGACGCAACTAGAAATGTGTCACTTGAATATGACCAATAGCAGCCAGCCTGGGAATGGGTTATCAGCCAGTAGATTAATGTGAGTGGTTGCATTGCACCCTGAACCCTCAGCTGTGACCGAGTGTGACTTACGGACCTCTATGACGGACATAATTTTTGTAGAAAGCATGGCTGTCATTGGCTCGGTGTCACCCTCTGCCTGCGTGTCTTTGTTCAGTGGGCAGAAAGCAGCTAATTCAAGTGATGACAGAAAGGTCATAGCTGGCTGAGTTTCCTTTTCAGCCTCTCTATTAAAGGTTATGACCCCTCAGAGGAACTTACTGCTAATAGTAGCCTTCAGACAATTTACTGATTAAAGATGACCTGATTTATTGTCCTTTTTCTAATATTGGACTGTAATAAAGTGTTATGTCCCAGTGGTTCGACAATCTAAAGGTAATGGTCTGTCATTATATCCCTTTGTGATATTTAAATGTGCATGTCCTCATTTTTTGTTTGACTTATTATTCTTGAAATTACTGAGGCCACTGACTATTACCTTTTGTCTTTGTGTAGTTACATAATTGCAAGAGAACTCCATAATCTTATACACACTTTACTCTGCTTTCATGCCATAACTTGCCACTCCGTCTGTTATTAGCGCACAGCAGACTGGAGAACATCCTGAAATTAGCACCCCCAAGTGCTGAATCTAGAATCGATTTGAATCAGGAATCAATTTGAATCGAATCGTAATCCCAAAAATCAAAATCGAATTGTGAGATATTGAAAGATTCACACCCCTACTGGCAACTATTGTATTCATCAAAGCACTAAAGAAGAAGAAGAAGCACTAAGACTCCTCAACTTATCCTCTGAACTCCACCATAATAACTTTTTTGTGTGTGCAGCAGAAAGGGACTGCTTCCTGCATTTCATTGTGCAACCCTGTGTTGTATAACGAAAAAAAATGAACCTTGAGCCGTGATTTAAATGTCTATTAAAGACGAGAGTTCATAATGGGTTCTATTTCATAGCAGTTTTCATAATGGTGAAGTATGAGCACAGACTGGCTGATAATAGGCAAGGACATGGTGCCTTTATTCAATGTACAAACAATAGAATCACTTATTCACTGGGATATAAAGGCTAAATACAAGCCATAACCTTATAAACACAAATTAGTCTTTTGAGACTAAAAGTAGCTCAAGAAAGCTCACTTGATTTAACTGTTGAAAGAATGCGCCCACCGCTGTGCATTATTCAACATTTTTATCGCATAAATACTGTGAAATGGAGGTCTGAAGCAAATATGTGTTGACAGGTCTCTCCTCTCCCTGCATCCCTCCCCCTGATAGTGCCTGTATGGCTAAACATATAATTATCTTTGGGCCTACATTTCCATCAGAATATATGTAGTGATTGAATTGGGTTTAAGTGAATTTGTGGTGTATATTTATGAAGATTGGGGCTGCATAATGCATCTTCTCTCTCATATTTTCCCAAAACCAGTGCAGAGAAGTCTTAGTTCATGCATTAATTCAAATTCCTCCACTGTCCTTGATATTTTTTTGTATTGTCATAGCAGTCAAATCCTCTGAGCTGCATGGGCAAATAAGCACAGAGTTTCTAGGGGGAGTTATGTAAAAAAAATCACTCAATGACATGTAAATATTTTATGTCGTTGAATGGACCTTTATCTGCTTCAGATGGATGAACACACAGTAATCTACGGGTGTTTTTCATGGCTGGCTAGACTCTCTCTCTCTCTCTTTGACTTCCAGATGCATGAGTTCACCTACTAATGTTCGCCACTTTTCTGCTGTTAAACTGCCTCATACGTTCACGACAAGATGCAACAATCGAAGTATTCACACAGATAATTTACTCCAGAAGAAAGCAGACAAATGCTGCAGTACATCATTTTAACAAGGAGAAAGGAAGACAGAGAACCTGGTGTAGTACTATAATGAACTGACAACATGTTCCAGTGCTGACTTGATTTGTCGTGTGTCCAAAAAAAACAACATCCAGTTCCCAGTTTTGGAAAAGCTACACAGTGGAAGAAACCACTCCAAACATGCTTACAGAGAAGGGACCCTGAAATGACTGCAGTGGGATGTTGTGTCTCAAATTACTCATCAAAGTAATGAAATATTCATGCCGTGGTTTGTTGATTTTGTGTGATGTCATCACGGTCCTTCATGATTGCATCCTGGTTATCAGATCTAAAGGTTTTATGGATGAGATGTTGATTATTTTCTCATTGTTTTGTTTATAAAGTAGGGCTGTCGATCAATCGAAACATTTGCATGATTGTCCATGATTAATGGTGATTAATCGCAAATTAATCACACATTTTTGATCTGTTCAAAATGTACCTTAAAGGGAGATTTGTCAAGTGTTTAATTCTTTTAATTCTCTCAATATGATTGATTTATGCACATGTATGTATATATTTATTATTGGAAATCAATTATCAACACAAAACAATGACAAATATTGTCCATAAACCCTCACAGGTACTGCATTTAGCATTAAAAATATGCTCAAATCATAACATGGCAAACTGCAGCCCAACAGGCAACAACCGCTGTCAGTGATGGTACATGTATGTTTCTCTAGTGAGGGAATCAAAAAATCTAATTTTACTGTGTATGTTAGAGATATATACTTTATATATAGCTGAGCTGTATCAAAAATGGTTACAATCCCGATTTCTAGGGCTGTCAATCGATTAAAATATTTAATTGTGATTAATCGCATGATTGTCCATAGTTAACCGTGATTAATGGCACATTAATCGCACATTTGTTTCTGTTCAAAATGTACCTTAAAAGGAGATTTGTCAAGTATTTAATTCTCTTATCAACATAGTAGAGGGGAAATATGTTTCTTTATGCAAATGTATGTATATATGTATTATTGGAAATCAATTAACAACACAAAACAATGAGAAATATTGTCCAGAAACTCTCACAGGTTCTGATCTTGACTATGACTTGCCTCAAACTGCATGTGATTATCATAAAGTGGGCATGTCTGTAAAGGGGAGACTCGTGGGTACCCATAGAACCCATTTTCATTAATTTGTCTTGAGGTCAGAGGTCAAAGGACCCCTTTGAAAAAGACCATGCAAGTCTTTCTCGCTACAACCTCCAGAAGATTGATTGCCTTAATGTGTTAAAGAAATTAGTGGCGTTAAAACAAATTTGCGTTGACATATTATTATCACGTGAACTTTGACAGTCCTAATATAAAGTGTCAAAAAATTGTGAAAAATCCCGAGACCTAAGGGAATACCAAATATATTCAATTTACTATGATATAAACTGAGAAGAAAATACTAACTGCAGATCCTGATTAGCAAGTGTTTTGCATTTTGTGTGTAGCACTTGTGTGAAGCGGTTGGCATGAGAGGCAGTACCTCCATGCTTGTGGCCATTATACTCTGCCAGGAAACCTGGACTTCCCACTCTGGTTTGGGAGTGAGTTGCTGCCTCACTTAAAGGAGTTCGACAGGCGGATTAGTTCGGACTGTACAGGACTGTCTTGGTGTACAGGGAGCTGAGCCTGATTTACTGTTTGATCTGCTTTCTAACTTCCACCTATGGTCATCATAAGCTTTAGGTAGCGACCAAAAGAACGAGATAGTGGAAACAGGCGGCTGAAATGACTTTCCTACACAGGGGTGGCCGGTCTCACCTTCAGACATTTTGTTAAGAAGCTCCGAGGGGAGATTGTTTTGATATTCTTTCATGTTGAAAGGAGTAGGTTGAGGGGGTTCAGGCGTCTGATAAGGATGCCTCTTGGACGCCGGCCTTTAGAGTTTTTCTAGACACGTCCAACTGGGCAGAGGCCTCGGGGCCAGACCGAGAGCATGTTGGAGGGATTACATATCCCACCTGGCCTTGGAACGCCTCGGGGTCCCCCAGGAGCAGCTGGCTGGAGAGAAGCATGTATGGGCTACCTTTCTTATCCTGCTACCACCATGACCCAGACAGGGTGCTGAAAATGGATGGATGGATTGTAACTCAAATGATTATTATCATTTGGACGTCATCTTGGGCTTTGGGAAACACTGATCAATATTGATTTCACCATTTTCTGACATTTTATAGACCAAACAACTAATCGATTAATCGAAAAAATAATCAACAGATTAATCGATAATGAAAATAATCGTTAGTTGCAGCCCTAGTTTTGTCAATGTCCCGACATTTATTTATTTACAAAGTCAGATCAGAGCCTTTAGAGGTCAAACACATTGCCACTTGTGCTTGTAGTCTCTGCATCCATTTTTGCTCTACCTCCCTGCTGTTTTTTTTAGCCACACCAGCGTCACATAGCTCTAGGGATGGCAGCCAGTCAGTCAATCCAACTTATTGCTCCAGACTGAAATATCTCAACAACCATGTGATGGATTGCCATGAAATTCTGTACAGACATTCATTGTCACCAGAGGAGAAAGTCTAACTTTAGTGATTCCCTTGACTTTTACTGTACTTTTACCACTGTTGTGGTTTTGAGTAAAGTGTCTCAACAACTATTGGATGGATTGCAATGAAATTTGATACAGACATTCATGTGCCATCAGGATAAATTGCAATAACGATCTACCTACTTTTCGTCTAGCGGCATCATCAGTTCAAATACATAATCTGTCCAATATTTTGATTTCAGCCTGTTCTCCTAAAAAATACTTTTCCATACAATGAAACTGCATTGTGAATTACGTTTCGAGGGAAACGTATTTTGTTTTTGACGTATCACAAATACGTTTGTAGTGATAGTCCACGGAAGCCTGTGTAGGGAGGAAGTCGGGGTGGCGGATGGGTCACCAAACCCTGGCTTTTGCCCAGGAGACTGCTGAAAGTAGTTTTGTTGCATTTTGTTGTGTTTTGTTTCAATTTGGTAGTCATTTTAAGCCAAACCATGATATCTTTTTAATAAACCTAACCAAGTAGTTTTGTTGTGTTTTTTGTTTTGGTTCAATTTATACTGTTGACCACATTTAAAAAAATGCGACTGTAATCCAGGTAAAAATATGTTTCCCTTGAAGCATTATTGAGAATTGTGTGGGAGATGGTGTTGTTTAGTTTATAACCAAGTAACTGCAGCTGGAAATTAGCCTCACAGAGCTGCTAGCATGGCTGCAGACTCTTAGCCTCGTTTGTCCCTGCATCTTTCACCACTGGCAAATAAAGACAAGTGCTGCTAGAGCACTCCATATGTTTTAAATGATTTTTAGATTGTTGTGTTGGCGCTTGTAGTCTGGCATCGACTCATCTTGCTGATAAAAGGGGGGGTATCATATTCAGCAGACATTAACCTATGTTGTCCATGGATCTTTCCTACCCATTAGGCAGTTTAGATCCATTACTATTACATGATGTCTTTTAATGATTGGTGGTTTTTCTTTACTGGTCATCTGTCTCTGTATTCAGAAAATGCTTGTCTGCTTGCACACAGAAAGATAGTGCTGATAGAGTTGGAGCAAATTTAGCAAAAAAAAAAAGAACAAAGAGGAAATTCCTGTGTCAAATGCAAAGCTGATATGGACTCAAGGGTGCAATTTCTTGCAGAATATATTCCATTCAGTCTTGTAAGATTCTCTTGTACTTTCAGGTTTCATTCAATATTGTAAAATGTTCATTACACATTCTCAGATTTTCATTTCATATTGATTTCTTTCTTCATATTGTAATTTTTTCTCTCAGATTTCCATGCAACATTCATTCTTTTTTATTTAATAAAGATCATGATACAGATATGAATACCAATAAGAGTTATCCATTATGGGGCATTCCAGTATCTCACTGGTGTAATACACATGCTGCGTTGTCACTATAGTTTTTAATCCTGGCCACAGGAACCTTTGACACATTTCATTTCGCTCGATTCCCCCAGTTTATCACTAAAAAATATGCCAAAAAAGTTACTAATTATTTCAAATTATTTATTTTTTTTAAATGAATTTAGTAACTTCAAATCAAAGTGGTTTAGTTAAATCTGTGTTAAGAGTTAAAGTGAATCAAAATAGTAAAATTGTCAGGCTAAAGATGCTAAAACACTGAGTAGAGCTGAGGCGAACTGCAGAGTTGATTAATAATTGTCTGTGGGTTTGGCACCGCTAACAACCCCTTTCAAATTACATTATGTTTCACCTTTGATCCATTATTAATAGAGAAATATTGATTAGAGCAGCTTTTAGGGAACCTTTTGACATGCAAAAAATAAAATGCGAATGAAGTATGTTTCCATTAGTGGATGTGGAGGCTTTCTTTATGCAAAATGTATGAGAGTTATATCAGAGAGCACATTAAAGAAAATGGAATGAGTCTTTACGCTGCTGCATTAATTATTCATCAAATGTGCTATTTCAACACAAAATCTTTTCTGCCTCAAGGAACTCCAAAATGTTTATGGGACGGTTGAGTCAGGGAATTTCACTGAGTACATGTAATTTATAGTCAGCAGTATAATTTCATCACGCTGTATGTAAATTGCTAATTGCTGATAATACTACAGCACAAATGTATTTGTTGGGTCTGGCTGTACACCGCCATATCTTCATCTTGCTCCCTGAGTGTTTGTGCTTCCATCTAGAATTTGTCTGCCCACCTCCAGTCATACTGCCTGTAGGGATGTTAGTAATTAACCGTTAACCGACAATACGAATTTTGACCGATTTAATGCTTTCGGTTAAACAATAACAAAAAAACAAACTCAGCAAAACTCAGAGGAGCTGCTTGACACTAAAATGAGCTGGTCCACCTTAACAGCCCACCTTAAGTGAGCCTGAGATGAAGTTGTTGCTAACTTCTGGGCTAACCCCCTTCACTGTAATCAGCAGGAGGCTGGCAAGCAAGACATGGGAAGTTGGCTTGGGTCTTGAGGAGTTGTTGCATTTATTCACTGACAAATAAACTATACACACACTGCACTGCTACGTTCACAGCTATAACGTTACTGCTGGCCTCTCTGGTCGAGCTTTCGCTGCAGGGGCGCAGGTTTCCACCTGGCACACCGGCTGTGACCGCTCCGTTCTCCGCGGGGCTTCATACCAAAAGTTTACAGATCACCTCATTAACGTGATGGTTCCCTTATAGCGTTGGGTTTGAATCCGAAAAATAGAGGACCCTTTTGCTTCTCGCTTTGACAACTCTCTCTCGTCCCCATGATAAGTGTGTTAAAGCTGACCTCTGCTACTCCGTGCTGGGACTCCCTAGGGAGCAGACACTTTCACTTTCAGTTTATAATTGTAGTGTCCCTCGTCCAACTATGTATTGATATCACGCTTAGTATTTTACAAAATATAGTTTCTTTTTTAATTTAATGAATGTAGGCTTTGATACACGAAAATGAACTAAATTAGTTTTATTACATAAATAAAAGCAAAACGATGGTGGGGGTGAGTGGAAACCCTGACAGAGTATGCCCGACAAGCAACTGATGCAGACGTTTACTGGGAAAATGGTTACATGTGTCCACAACAATGCACGCAGCATCGTGGCTGCTACAGTAACTGGGGACATAGTTGTCTGTTTTGTGCATACACTGCACCTAAATGGTGGATTTAACCTGTGCCTGCATCGGCTTATTGTTGCAGCTGGTCGGCTTATTGGGCACTTCAACCACAGCAGCTCGAATGCAACGCACTAATGTTGTCGGTTAATGATCGGTTAACGAGGGTCGGCTATCCGTTAGAAGAAAAATTCTAAATTAACATCCCTAACTGCCAGGCAATTCAGGTTAAGGCCTTTGGAGAAGAAAATGCACCTATCCATCTGCCTGGACACAGATGGGAGACAAGAGATACAGATTGTAGCTGAGTAAATACACATCCACCCAGCGCACTAAAAGCTGCACAAACATACCAGAGTACAGCTAAAAAACAACAACTTTCCAGGTGTTGTTTAGAGTGACAAGGGGTTTCTTTTTGATGCGCACATCGCTACACGTTCTGAGGCCCAGAATATCTAGCAGCACCCCTGTGTGCACGCCTACTCTCTTTCACAAACTCTGATCTTTTGGCCCTCATGTTTTCCTTTCTTTATGCTTTTGAATGTCTTGGATAAAACGTCGACAAAGATCAGCATGTAGACTGACAGCAGTAATACCAAATCAGCAACAGAAGATTAACTGACATTTTGTTCGGTCTGTCATGCGGCACCGGAGAGATGGAGAAAGAAGTCCCAGACAGATGGATGTTGATGGGCCGCAGACATCTCAGGAAAGAGAGACTGATGCAGACGGTGAAAGGGTGCGCGTCGGTGTGTTTGATGCAACCCCAGACAGTTGCGGTACACAGACAGACAGCAGGAAGGTGGAGGACTTTTTGGGGGGAGAAATACAGGAGCAGGCTCAAGCGTGCCTGAATACTTGCATTAGTATTCACATGTGCTGTCAGAGGAAGGTTTTGATAAGGATTCTGTTTTCCAAAAAGGGAAGCAACGGAGTTAATTTGAAGAAATGTGTTTACAGGGGGACCGGAGGTAAACATGTTTTTATGTCACAGACTCTAGATTACAGCTCCACTGCTCTCAGGTGATGGTTGCAATGGAAATACCTGCAAAGATGAAGGTGTTTTATTGTACTTTGATTTGCTCATTCTCTCATTTTTGGTGTTAGTAGGTAGGCAGGTAGGTGTACTTACATAAAAATGCATAGTGATGGAGGAGAAGCCCACAGAAATGCAGTGAAACATGAAGACAAACTGGTGAAAGAACATGCAGAGAGAGGCTCCATCTGTCCTTGTCTAATAGTGAATGGGGGGGAAGAGGCTCAGCTGAATGAAGGCAGCTATTTAAACCTCCTGTAAACACATTATGGGCCGGGTCTTGTCCAATATATAGAATGAGACATAACAGTGATATAGAGGCTGAGCCGCATCCATAAATGCATGAAGCCGATCTCATGTCAGCATCTGCTGGCGCCTTTCTGTGCATCCTGATGTGCACTAGTTACACAGAAGAAAAAGGGATGGAGAGGATTGAACTGAGCACAAGGAAACATGTCATCAACAAAGAAAAAGAAAAGATGCTTTTAGACCAATTGTCAGAACAAAAAAAAAAATCAAGGTGTGATCACTGTACATGTGGTATGTGAGCCCAATTTGCATGTCATTAGCAGGTATGTTTATAATTGGACGAATACAGGTGTAAATGCATGCAATATGAGTTAACAATGAATTTGAATCTGGATTAAATATAATATATCTGGAAGTATAAATGTAGTGCATCACAATCCACACTAAAAGAGGAAGTATTTAAAGTCTTGCACGGGGAAACAACCATGAAGCAAACAGGATACCCAGAGTTTTACTGATAAAATACCATGAAATGACGGTATATGTATGTTCCTCCAGTGAGGGAAGAAAAAATCGAATTTGACTGTGAATGTTAGAGATATGTACAGTATATATTTAGCTGAGCTGTGTCAAAAATAGTTACAATCCTGATTTCTAGGCCTGTCAATCGATTTAAAATATTTAATTGCGATTAATCGCACGATTTCCATAGTTAATCGTGATTAATGGCACTTTAATCGCACATTTTTTTCTGTTCAAAATTTACCTTTAAAAGGAGATTTGTCAAGTATTTAATTCTCTTATCAACATGGGAGAGGGGAAATATGTTGCTTTATGCAAATTTATGTATATATGTATTATTGGAAATCAATTAACAATACAAAACAATCAAAACTATTGTCCAGAAACCCTCACAGGTTCTGATCTTGACTATGACTTGCCCCAAACTGCATGTGATTATCATAAAGTGGGCATGTCTGTAAAGGGGAGACTCGTGGGTACCCATAGAACCCATTTACATTCACATATCTTGAGGTCAGAGGTCAAGAGACCCCTTTGAATATAGTCATTGCCTAGTATGACATGGTACCAATGGATCTTTAGGTTTTCTAGAATCATATGATACCAGTATCTTCACTCTACCTCTAAAACTGACCAATTACCACTTGGATTCTGTGTCCAGATGTCTCCAAATGTTCTTCCTTCCTCCCTGATACTGGTACTAGATGAAAGTTAAATCTCTAAATATGTCTTTATTGAAAGATAGTGAAGAGAAAATCTGGAAGAAAACACAAATAAGTCGCTCTAAGTACGTAGCTTAAAAAATAAATGGCTCAATTAAATATTAATGCTCCAAATGGCACTTTTTAAACAAGATTGTCTGGATTATGATGTTATTGGATAATAAAATGAGGAGCCCCAGAGATAGATGTTAATGTCAAAAGGAATATTGAGAGATAATATTTGAATGAATAATTCTGACCTTTCTTTTCAATGCCACGATTACATCAATGATGCTCATTTTCTAATGAGGGACAAAAATGATATCAATCACTCTCACACAAGCACACAGTTATATGAATCAAAGAAAAACAAACTCACAAACAACAAACTGAACATGTTTGGAGGTACACAGGACGATGTCTGAGTTAGATACCTGAAATTGCGTCTCATCCCCCGTGTGAACGATCAATACAGCTGACAGGGCCTGAGAGAGAGATTCACTCGCCGTCATCCAGATCTATTGTGTTCCCTTGAAAAACAGAGACGTGCAGGAACAGGTGTGGATTAGAAGTTGAGATGTAGTTCACATTAGTGGAACTGGTGTCTTCCAAGTAGGGCTGCAACTAATGATTATTTACATTGTCAACTAATCTGTTGATCATTTTCTCGATTAATCGAATAGTTGTTTGGTCTATAAAATGTCAGAAAATGGTTAAAAATGTCGATCAGTGTTGATCAGATGACGTCCTCAAATGTCTTGTTTCATCCACAACTCAAAGATATTCAGTTTACTGTCATAGAGGAGTGAAGAAACCAGAAAATATTCACATTTAACCTGTTAATGAAGCCCTATTCCTCAGAAATAAACGCATAAAATAACTACCCAAAATTAAGCAGGATACCTCCTCAACCATAAGGCTTGGCTGCATATACATTGTCTCATTTGAATCGTAAGAATCTAAGGAATATGACTCCATTGTATGTAAACTAAACTGTAAATTACTTTAAATTCAAAGAAAATACACTAAAATACACCATTATGACACAGTTTATAAAGATATACTCTTTATATAGTGCTTTCCATGTTTTGGCCAGCAGGAATCAGGGAATTTTGACTTTTTTCTCTCAAACTGATTTATCAATTATCAAAATAATTAGTGATTAATTCAATAGTTGACAACTAATCTATTAATCATTGCAGCTCTACTTCCATGCTCTTCTCAGAATTATAAACAAGCAAACGATAGCTGATGATTTACTTGTCATTTCTCTGCGTTGTTGGAAATAGCATCTACATTGTTGTTGTAACCATCACTCAAGTATGTAACTTTATTTATTGCTCTGTTCTGTGTCAGACTATTGAGTCAGTTAAAGGAACAGAATAATAAGAAAACAAACAGGTAGAAATTAAAGTATTTATAGACTAGAACGCTGCTCAAAGCCATTAGGCAGAGTTGAGTGATTCGCTTAAAGCCCAGACTCTTTTATATTTTCTGATGAGTCATATTATGTCTATGTGTGAGTGTGTGTTTGTGTGTAGACAGTCTGCCCACATTAATAACACATTGGAGGTAAGATCAGAAATTCACGCCAGCATCTCAGGATAGAAATATTTTATTGGGATTCAGAGTCTCTTTGGTGTTTTCTAGTTGTTCTTTTTTTCTTTGTTGCTCATTATGTCTCTTCTTCTGGCAGTCTGTCATGCTTTTAGGAAGATTTTTTTTGGACATTACTAATGACTTTCAATCAGATATATTCCCTTCATTTCAGACGTTATCTTTGTTTTAAATGTTGTCACATCTTTCAATTTTTAAAGATAACAGGGAGCAAAGGTCATCATGAAAAAAAAAGTGTGGTTTGTTATGTGTGTTACGCAGTCATCTAGCATACCATTGCAAAAATGATCAATACTTGAAAGTCATTTGGCTCAGTTAGGAGTCTTAAAAATGATTTTTCTCTCAAGACAGCCATTTTCTAGAGTGTGTGTGTTTTCATGAGACAGTTAATGTTATCTTGTAACAAGGCAACCACTCCATTACTGTACATTCAAAGTTACATAGCCTGTTTCAAGAAAATAAACAGCCAGTGCCAGAAGGTCAGGTTATGAAAAGCAAAGTATTTGATGAGTCAGTGATATTGATCAAACTGCTCTGTCAAATCCCTGCAGATCTGCTACACTTCACTCACAAAATGACCATTTGTTTTTCAATTACTCACCCTGTGTTACCTTGAATTCTTGAAGAAAACTTTCTCGCATGTCTCCACGGGGGAACGACGAATCAAAAGACGGAGAAGTCTTGAAAGGGCCTTGCTCAAGGGAAGCTCAGTGGTGGTAATAACAGAGGGGCAAGCGCTACTTCTACACTTTACCCACCCAGATTTATCCCGCCGGTCCGGGGGATTGAACCGATGATCTTCCGGTCACAAGCTCGCTTCTCTAACCTAAAGGTTTCTAAAGATAACCTAAAGGTTAGAGTCCCACTCTCTCACTGCCCCAAATGGTCATTTAGTGGGTGAAGCATTCCTTTAAGATACATACTGCTGTGTGTGACCATAGCTGCTTGTACACCGCTGTTTTGTCTCATGTAACATGGTTCTTGTTGTCATATTTTAGGGCTCAGCGCTCTGCCCTTTGACCCGACGTCCAGCGGCGACCCACTCCACTTTAACAGCTCCAACGGGCCGCTGGTGACAGAGTGTCCTTCCCTGGAAAACACCGCTGAAAACGGCAAGAAGAGGAAAAGACCCAGTCTGCCTCCAGGTATTGACAATACAGTAAAGTCACAACACTAAAGAATAAAGAAACCTGTCCTCTCTGGTTTTTTCGATAATGCTCATATACTATTATGTGTTGTGCTACACGGGGCCAGGCCTGGAATTACAGTGGCTCACTTTGTCTGGTTGGATGTTTCCTGATGGAATGTAATTTAAATGCTACCAGCATCAAATAACTGCTGGTGAGAGATAAACTATAATCCTGTTATTTTGAGGCAGTCTGAAAGAAATAGCCTTGTTTGGTCTTTGCCGTTTTTTGATTAGCTTGCTGTAGCCCGCGGCTCTGCTTGTCTGGACTGTTTGGAGGTCACACGGCTAAAACCAGGAAGCTGCACGGCGGAGATTTCACATCCGCCTGCCTCTCGCCATGCCAACAGTCCCGCCAATCAAAAAGCCTTCAGCTTCCTCACGCACACTGACCTGTTATGTACAAAACACTGTGATGTCTTTGTGTGCACATGGGTAGTCTCTGTCTGTGAGTGTGTGTGCAGATGCTCACCCAGTGAGCCTAATTTTAATCAGGGCCAGTGTGCTGTCTAATTAAAGAAGGACTTCCTAATTAATTGCATTATGAGCAGTAGAAAGAAGAGGGCCCTTAAGACAGAGAGGTGTTGCTCTATGTTTTCATCTGTCGGGGTGACACTAATTGGTCTGGATTTACAATCTGGCAGAGATACACAGGGACTCCAAATTAACTAATATCAGTACTTGCAGGGCAGAGCTAACTCACTGGTGGTGCTCGTAGTCAAACATGGCCGGTGGAACCTCGCACTAGCCGGATAAACGGCTTATTTTTCTCCTGCCAAAGACAGTCGCTAGCAGTTCCATCAAAGATGTGTGTGCTTGGTGCTGTTATAGATTTAATTCCCAGAGGTAGAGATAAGATAGTCCACCTGGGGAGAATCTGCACATGACCCATCTTTCTTTCAGTCTCACCACTGGCTAGTGTTACCAATTATGTAAGGTAGATAGTGTTTCTCCCCAGTCAACAACAGTGTTGGCCTTGAGCGCGCCATCCCTTTAAATCTAAAATAAACAAAGATTTACTATTTTAGGCAGCTGAGATTGCTTTTCAATTCAAAAATATATCTTGTTTCTCCATAATGACAGTAAAGAGCTAATAAATATATAATAGCTACTATGTATTGCAACACTTTCCAGGGTGTACTGTGACCCGACCCAGTGTATGCTGGGAAACAATACTTTGGTCAATGCAAGGGGATCATGGCTCGAGACTAACGGCGTCCCGTCGTTCCGGGACAAAAGAAAGTTTCCCCTGATAAAGCTACATTGAGAACAACAAATCGTCAGGAGGAGAGCTAGTTGACGTTAGCTGTTAGCAGCTGGTGGGAAGCACAGTCCTACTTGGCTCACCGCTAACGTCCAGAGATTGCATTGAGATACATTATGATGCGTTCAAGTTTGTAAATATGAGTTTGTGGACTGCCGTTTTGAAGCCTCAAGTTTGACATTTTGGCTGGCGCCATCTTGTTTTTTTGCAACCAGACGTGACACCAGAGGGTGGAGTTAAGTACATCCGAACGCTGAATAAGACGTTTCTAGGTGACCAAAATGTTACAAAATTGTTACAACTCAACCTATGAACTGAAACATGGACAACTCCCAGACTGGACAGCGCCGTGGTAGCGTCCTGCCAATCACAAGATAGCCACGCCCTAAAGCATCCCTTGCTTTATGGTCTATTTGACTCTAAATGGGAGCATAATTTACTAAATGAACATCATGCTGTATTGAAGAAGACTTGAAACTAGCGATTGAGACCATAAACTCATGTTTACAATGTTTACTGAGGTAATAAATCAAGTGAGAAGTGGGCTCATTTTCTCATAGACTTCTATACAATCAGACTTCTTTTTGCAACCAGAGGAGTCGCCCCCTGCTGGCTATTAGAGAGAATGCAGGTTTAAGACACTCCAGCATTGGTTGCACTTTTCAAGTTGCCCACTAGTTGCAACCTGTTTTAATTCTGTGACCTGTAAATGTCCACGTATTAAACCTGCAGAGGTGTACAAATCTTGACATTACTGAAAAATTTACGATGAGTGAAATATGTGGAAATAAGGTTTTTCCAGTCTTCAGCTCCTCTTTGTCTTTTATCATTTTTTGTGTGTTGGACTTCAACCACTTGTCTCTCGGATTAGCGGCTGCTTCCTTCCATCCAGGTGTTGCTATTTTCTTTTTGTCACATTCTGATAATACAACCAAGGGTGCCTTAAGATGAGTTAACTCAGCCTCTTCTCAGTTTTTACATTTTTTACTTTGTTGTTTAAGTGTCCTCTCCTTCCCACAGTCTTTCTCAGCTTTGTTCAGAAATATGAATTTGGAGGAGACGTACACCTGCCGCAACAAATAAATCCAGTGAAATAACTAAAAGAACAGGTGCAGCAGGCACATTTATAAAAGCGACCTTTGTGACAACAGCTTCAATGGGTATAAAAAGCGAGAGTCCCAGAGTTACAGTGCGGTATGACTCACCACAATTTGTGCATAAAGGAAAACAGATGAGCTTAGCATGGTTTTCACATTTTATTTTTTCCTTTTTATAGACACTATCTTGTTATTTATTAACCGCAGTGTCCTTTGGATGAGTTCACCCGAGCGCTGTCTGCTCTACTGACTGACTCAAAACCACAAACAGACAGCTAGAAATAAATGAAGTCCATTTTGTATATAGTCAGTGAAAAAATGTGTGAGTGTGGTCTGCTCAGATTAAAGCCTGTCAGAAAGCCTTAAGATCAAAGCTTTTGTGGAGCGCAAATCTGATCTGTCACTGGAAAAGCCACCCAGTTTTTTTTCCTTCCATCCAAGAGATACAGTAGAGAAAAAAGTCACTCATCCGTTATTTTTCCTCTCCGTCAGTTAGTCAAGTTATGAACACTATTATAATAAAGGTGCCAATAAAGCAGGAGAAGTGCACAACAATCATTATGACACCTCTCGCTGCATTTCCTCTGTCTTTTCTCAAACAACAGGAAACTTTAAAGGTGCTCTATACGATATCCAGAGCATTAATTTTGCAGCAAATAGCTGTTGTCTATGTAAAGATATAGAGGATTAATGTCTACCTGAGCAGAGAATGAAGTCGCTCTCCCTCTGTGTGTGTTGTTATCTGAGCTTCTCTGTGTTTTGTTGACATAGCCGGGCCGGCCGCACATGCTTTTAGTTTATGTTCATGCAGGGGAGCGTGCCCCACTGGCTAGCTTATAGCAGCCGCTCTGCACTGCTTTCATATGGCGGTTACAGATGATAACGGCGTCCCGACCGACAGCGCCATTGCGGAAGCGTAGCACACATCCTCTGGTTCCCCCCACCCCAGTTTAACACTGCTAGCTGCGAGCTGCTGGCTCAGCCGTCGCTGTGTGGTGGCAATAGAAATGCTCCCAATCTCGTATTCACATCTTTAATATGAAGCACATTTGGTTTACTTATATTGGAGTGTGCAATATAAATAAGAAATGCCTTGCCTGCAAAAATAGAAAATAAGAGTAATAACCAAACCAAACAACCATCCTTTGGCAAATATAGTGCATTACTTTTCTGTTTGATTTTCATACATTATGTGCTCATGCTGTACTCTACTAGCCTGTTTACCTGATTTATTTGGTTGGTAGCAAAGAACTGCTGGATGACTTGGATGCAGAAATGTCTGAGACATCTAACATTAAAAATCTGTGTATATAACTGTGCTATTTTGCTTACACTGTTATAAGGCTGCGACTATCACTCATTTTAGAATCAAATGTTCTGTCTATTAATCAAGGAATTTATAATTTAGGATTCAGCTGTGATTCTGCTGTGCCTCAGAAACGCCTCATGGAGCCTCTAGCACGGCTGTAGACGCCTGTATTGTTTAAAAAGGAAGAACAAATGAGAAAAGTCAAGTAGGACAGATCTCACTTGGTATTATTTATAATTGCACAGTGATGAAAGTAATTAAATAATGAATAATAATAAAAACATGTGGCTCAAGTGCTGCTTAATTGGTGCAAGCTCTGTTGGTGAGTGTTTTTTCCAGTGGCTTTAGGCATATGAATGTATTTGCATGCCACTGCTGTTACGATTTGGAGAGCAGGCAGCAGGGGAAGGAGACAAACGCAGCCAAAAGCCTGACTGGTGCAGTTAAATGATTTATTAAGCAAAGGCTTAAAGACTGAGAGTCCAAGATGCAAACAGGTAGGCTGAGAAGCAAACAAAACTCCGTACAACAACGGGAAACAAACCGACAAAGACCAGAGGAACTGATATAAACAGTGACTGACTAATGGGGAGGTGGGAACTGGTGAATGCAGGGCTAATGAGAGATCAGTGAAACTAATCGGGACGGGGTAGACAGTCAAAACTGGCGGGAAAACACACAAACACAGGAAGTGAAGTGATCTGAAACGAGAGGAGAGGTGAGCAACAAAGTAAAACAGGAAAAACTAAACATGAATGAGCGACAGGAAACAAACTAACAAACTGCTATTAAACTATTATTGCAAGTTAGACAGTGTGCGGGAGTCTATTTTTATCTATTCGTCCCCCTCCTATGCACCTGTCTCATGACATTCTTCCTTTCTGGCATGAAACAAACAAAACGTAACCAAAGGGCAGGGCATATTATGACAACTGTAATTCTTATACACAGCATGACGCCCCTTGTTGTGCTTAAAGATACCACTTACCCACTGACAGGTGTCTTTTAAAACTGGTATGGCACTGGTGGGTCCTATCCTTGTAGGCGAGCTTGCAGGGTTTGCCTTATCTGAGTAGTTCTCAAACTTTTTCTGTCATTCCCCCTTTTGGAGGACGAAAACATTTCCGACGTCAAAACACGAGTTCCGCATCACATTTCACCCCCCGGTCATGGGCGCATCACACACTTGAGAACTACTGCTGCTACCTGAAGCTTTGTTTATACTCGTGCATGCACCGTGGCGCCGGCCTCCTATTCTCCTAAACGCCAGAGGGCATACAAACTATATATTCTGTGAAGAAGCAAGAAGTCAATGAGTGTTACCGGCAAAACACCATAGACCAAACTCCACACTGCCGGGGAGGAATTGTAATGAACTGTAAACTCATATTCATGGATATATTTAATCACCGTTACACAACCACTGTAAAGAGTGAGTCAAATATTCAAATATATATTTGTTAGAATGAAACGAAGGTTGAAAGGTTTCATATCCTGTAAACAATTTGATTTGGGTGGCAAAATGTTAACTCACATGTAGATTATTAAGATCTTCTGCTCTAAAAAACGAATTGGCCGTCTTTCTAATTCATTATTTTACTTCTTAGTTTACATTATTTGCTTTTTTCTTATCGTGGCAGTCATGTCTGAAAAGCCCCCGTGCACGCAGTGTGCGCCTAGTTACAAAAATTCAGAGGTGCTCAACCAAGCGCTGCGGCAACTTGTGGAGCTTTCACGCTTTATGCTCCTACGTGATGATGTCATGTTTGGCTGCTAGGGCTGTCCTGAATACCATTTTTTTGGGGCTTCGAAGCTTCAGTGAGAAATAATTCGAAGGTATTTGAAGCTTTGCAGCACGGTGCATGTTCTTCTGTCTGTCTGTCTCCATCTCCCTCGTTTTAGTGCTGCTGTTATAAACACATGCACCTCTACACACAACAAACAGCGATATCCAGCTGAGAATTTTATTAATAATGAATGTTTAAGTTAAATTATGAATAATGTTGCAGGATTATTCCTTATTTCATGAGCTATTTTGAGATTTATACTTTAGTATTACATACTTATACAAAAAAAACTAAAAAACAAAGCATTTGATAATTGATTTAGAGGTAGGCTACCATGGCAACGGTCGAAGCTGCCGCGCTTGTCCTGTGCTAGTCCTGTGCTAGTCCTGTGCTAGTCGTGTGCTAGTGCTGTCGTGCGGCAGCGCATGTTTAATGGTTTGTGGTGTTTTTACTGCCTGATTCTGCTTTTTTCTCTTTTTCATTTTCTCTTTTCTCCATTTCCAACTTGGAAGGTCAATACACAGCATCAGTTCTCGGTGTGACAGTGATAAATGCATATGGACTTGTTTGCTATATAATACTTTCATGGATGAAACAAGGCTTTTTGAAGCAAAACATTTGATTTGAGGATTTTTATGATTTGAATAACTCCAGTTTCTTGAGTAATTGTTTCAGCCCTATAGTACTGAAACATATAGCCACGTGTTGTTGCATAGCATGTAGAGCCTGTATAGAGAACACGTGTTTAGCTTGAAAGCTAATAATAGCCAAACTAACAACTGAATCCTACAGAGCATAGTTCCATCAGGCTAATGAGTAGTGCCCGGTAATGGCAGATCAATGATTACAGATGATTAGTGTTTCCCTGAGCTGGCTATGACTCCACTGTCTATCAGCTGTAGCTGCTCGCTAACTTGAAGTCACTCCCTGAAGGACGGGTAGCTAAATGATGGAGGTCTGCAACAGCTGGAGCTGTGGATTTACTGGCTTAGAGGGTGTGATTCTGTCTGGCTCCGGGTCGTTTTCCAGCTTCAGTCAGGTCCTCCGGCCCTCTGAGGACAACTGATGGAGCACCGACTCATTAGCAGCCATGTGGATTTAGTCTCGTTAAGGGACCCTAATGGATAGATTTATCTCATTACATTTGGCACTTCATTAGATACACATACTGTGGGACAAAGGCATGTGGTCCTGTCGAAACATGGACACAACACACGCACCACATGATGTACTTGTATTTTTCACAAACTGTCATTCATTGAGCCGGTGTAATTACCCTGACCAATGTACTCAGAGATTGTATTTATGATCTAACACAGTGGGACAAACATCCTGTTAGGAAAAATTGAGACAGACATGTAGTTTATGAACTTTCTCAAGCCTGACAGGTCCGACAGTTCTCCTCACACCAGGGTGTGTTCAGTCGTCATTTGAGCTGAACATCAACATCCTAATATGCTCACAATGACAATGCTAACATACTGATATTAAGCAGGTATTAGGTTTACCATGTTCCTCATATTTACTGTCTTATCTATTCATGTTAGCATTAGTATTGGCAAAAATCTGGTGATACGATACGTATCATGATACAGGGGTTACGATTCAATATATTGTGATATATTGTGATACTGTAAGCAAGGTGATTTATTATTTTTTTGAAATAAAATTT
>CAKAOI010049426.1:0-23376 GCA_916701655.1 Sebastiscus albofasciatus
AAAAAAAGTTTGAAAAATGTTGAAAAAAAAGTCTGAAAAAATATCCGTAAAAAAAGGCCTGAAAAATGTCTGGAAAAGGTAAAAAAAAAAAAAGTCTGAAAAATGTCCCAAAAAAGTCTGTAAAATGTCTGTAAAAAGCAAATTCTTTAAAAAACTATTTCAAAAATGCTGGGAAAAAAAGTCTGAGAAAAGCATTTTTAAAATATGCTAAAAAAAAGACTGAAAAATGTCTGAAAAAAAAAAGTTTGAAAAATGTTGGAAAAAAAAGTCTGAAAAAATGTCCGTAAAAAAAGGTCTGAAAAATGTCTGGAAAAAAAAGTTTGAAATATGTTGGAAAAAAAAGTCTGAAAAAATGTCCGGAAAAAAAGGCCTGAAAAATGTCTGGAAAAGGTAAAAAAAAAAAAAGTCTGAAAAATGTCCCAAAAAAGTCTGTAAAATGTCTGTAAAAAAACAAATTCTTTAAAAAACTTTTTAAAAAATGCTGGAAAAAAAAGACTGAAAAATGTCTGAAAAAAATGTCTAAAAAAAAGTTTGAAAAATGTTGGAAAAGAAAAGTCTAAACAATGTCTGATAAATGTATGTATTTATTTAGTTATTTATTTTTTTATTTATTTATTTTTTTTATGGGCGCTGGCATAATGGGTCTTTCTATCTTAAAGTCCCGGGCTGAATTTTGGTCCTACTCTGCCCCTGGTGTCAAGTGCAAAGCTAGAAAGACCCATAATAGCCACATTTATGGCAAATACATCAGGTTGAAATAAATTCTAATGTTCATTTAAGTTACTGTCTCTGAGGACAGCCTCATTGCTGCCACTGACTACTGTGAAGTGAGTGAGTGACTTGTATCAGTAGAAACACATGTTCTTTTATGTTCAGGAATGCGCAGCCTGATGGTTTTTCCCTCCCTAACCTCTGCTGTTGAGGTCGACTATGTGACAGCTTTTTACATAGCAATGGCTTGCTATGGATTCCCAGGTGCTGTGAGGTCGCACTCAATAGCTAACTCAATGACTGTGAGAGTGCAGAGCTGGTGGACCGCTCACTGAGTAGCAGTTCCAGTGTGTTGGTTTTTGACCTCATGAGGACCATGTGTTGAAATTTTGGAATCAAACGTCATACCTACAGTACATTTCTAGAGTGGTTTTAAGCTACTTTCTTCATTCATGTTAGATGCATCCATATATGTATAAATTGAAGGCCAGTTACTTGTTTAATTTATTGATAACGGCTAGATGATGGAATAATGTAAAGATTTTAAAAAATTATTTTAAAACCATGAGTCATGAAATAAAGATAACAGCAGCGTTGACTATATGCAGAAGTTTTTGCCTCGGAAACTTTTCATCCAGGGCGAAGGATAGATTGTGAATGGCGCAGTGAGTTGTACGCCCCTTGTGAAAAGGCAAATTGACATGAAAGTACAGTGGTTTGGACAAGTGTGCAGCTCTGGCTGGCCTGGGAGACTTGGTTAACTGAAGAACACACACATACACACAGAGGCATGTGTTTGAGTATGCATGTGTGTGTACATGTCTGTCTGAATGACATCAATCCCTGTGGGCGTACACCTGTCTGCTTACTAACTCCTGCTCTGTTAAAAAGTGCCTTAGACAGAATTACAAAACACCCGCATACACAGGTGATACACAACAGCGTATCTTGACTATTAAATATGATAGCAAAGGCTTTGACTGTAGAGAGACACACACATACACACACACACACACACAGCAGGTCTCTGCTCATCATGGCAGCCTCATCTATCTTTTCAGTATTTCTTATTATTTGGTCTGTGGGTCACGGACCCTGCAGATTTCACGGGTCTCTGCTCCTTATCAAGATCAATTCCATTCAACTTCATAGGCGCCGAGGCCTCTTATTACATAATTGAATTTGGGTTGATAATGAGAGCGGAGCAGAGTTCCAGTACCTGTGATCTGTTGAGACAAAAGGCCAGCCCACCTGCTGCAGCTGCTAACATAAGACAAACCAGAGCAGAGAGGTACTCTCGCATGAACTTCAGTCACACTGAGACCTAAAAAAACAAGTCTGGAACACCCTGAGAAGAATAGTTGTCCCCATGAGCACAGCCTACCCACATCTCCACTGAAAACAAACTGGTTAAAGTGTTGACAATTTAACTTTGAAGCTCCTCATGTTTACAGGTGGCCTATAGAGATTTTTCTCAGGGTATTATTTTGCCATTACTCATAACTCTATTTTCCTATTTTACTAAGGTAATGAAGTGAAAATACTACCCGCTGCGTGAGTGTTTCCCCCTACCGGGAAACATCTTTGAGTTGCCGTCTTCAAAAGACGCTAGCAGTGTGCGAGTGCAGTATGCATGTGCATGTGTGCATGAGGGGTAAACGAATTGAAAGAGTTATGATATTGCGAACAGGGCTTGCTCCTGGGGCTGTCCTCAGAAGTAGAAAGAATAGTCTATGTGAGACTTTAAATGCTTAATGTGTACAATGAAGAGTCATCAACAGGGGTTCAGATTGGAGCTTTCATTATGCCGGTTGATGTGCTGTCTTTTTTTGAAAAGAAACTTATCAAAGCGAGGGGACTTTTACATATGTTTTGTCTCCACTGTGCTCTGGCCCCGGATGACACCGCAGTCATGCTGCTAATACAAATTAGGTGTCCTCTTATGACTGTGCAGGAGAACTCATTGATCCCCACTTATGAATTAACCTGGCTCAGACAACTTAAAGCTGTAGTGGACAGAATTGGAGCAAATATGATTAAAAAGAGTTATTTTTATAAAACGGTCACTATATCCTGACAGTGGTGCATGAGACAGGTAATCTGAAAAAAATCATGTGCCTCTGTGTCCTCCAATGTCCTCTGGTACTCTTAATGGCATCTGTAATATTCCACAGACCGGAGGAAAACTACCAATCAGAGCCGAGCTGGAGCCTTTCCGTCTCTGAGCAGCTGTCAATCACTCGTGAACTCCAATCAAACTAGGCAGCGCTGATCAAATATGAATTAATATTATGTTACTGTAATGCCTATTTCTCGCCTTTCAGAAACATCTTGTAGTGTACTGTTTATCTGTAAAATGTGAAAGTTTGTGACCTGGCAGCCATGTTGAGATCAGTTGAGGAAATACCAAGCATCGCCCACCAGCTGGAGCAAACTTTCTCATTTTATAGCTAAACAGTACACTACAATATGTTTCTGAAAACATTTGAGGCAAGATATAGGTATTACAATAACAGAATATTAATTCATATTTGATCAGCGCTGCGTAGTTTGACCGTTTGACTGGAGTTTGCGAGTGATTGACAGCTGCCTCTGTTGAATGAACAGCCAATAGGAACGCTCTCTCTCTGAAATGACCTGTGATTGGCCAAAGTCTCAAAGTAGATTGCTTAAAGCCTAAAAACAGAGCCATAAAGAGGTGCAGAAGTCTAGTTATCTCTCAGAGCACTTGAACTACAATATGTCGAAAGGTTATTATGGAAGTTTTGCCCAATGACGCCGAAAACATTCTGAAAAAAAATTGTAATTGTGCAACTTTAACTATAAATCAAAGTGGACTTTAACTATTATAATTCAGATGAATGCTTACATTTTATAGAAATGCTGATCATTTTGAATGTATCACGTAACAGTCAGCTTGCAGTTGCAGTTGACTCTCACAGCTGTGGGAAAGTAATGTTTTCTTCCACACTATTCAATGACTCAACCACAGGACAGTAGTGAAATCGCACCAGATATTCAAAACAAACTTGAGTGGAACTTGATCTTAAACCTTGAAAGTGATGAAACCATCCGTCTGCAGTATGAGACAAGTTACTGGCTAGTGGAAAACCTCACAAGAAATCCTTTGAAATAATTTTGTTCATCTGATTTCTCATTCCGTCGTTGGCTCGCACTCTCTCTTAATAGCCTTTGAATCATTTCATCTTCTTCATTTCTCACTTTGACCCCTCTAGAGTATTTACTGAACCTTGACTGAGCACCTCTTGTTTGACATTTTGGTGCTTTCACTGCAGTCGGCCTGGCTTTCTTCTCTACTTGAAGTGGGTCAGGATGTTGCTTTGGGCTCGTGTGCTTTCAAGAGGAGTGTAACACATCGCAGGTGAGGAAAAGTTCATCCTGCCAATGACTCCCATGTGGGGAGAAGAATATTTTACACACAAAAATGCGTTGCCCTCTTGTGCTCACTCCAATATGAGCCATTCTCTATGCGTGAGAATAAAGACATCTATCCATGTATATGACACAACATGAGGATCTGAGTAGGTATGTAGGTATGCATACTTGAGGACAATAGCACACATGCATACAGTTAGTGTTAAGTGGAGAATAACATACTAAGTGCCAATATACACAGTAGAATGAGTGATTCGTTGTTATCAGGAGAAAAGAACTTGAGAGAAGAGTTTGAACTTAGTCATTCAGATAAACCAATTGTGCATTGTAAATCATTTTTACATTGTTTGTAACCTGTTTTTTTATGGTTTGCAATTTACCCCGAGGAGCCACTTGGATGCTTCAAAATTGCAAAGATTAATCAGTAGTCATGGACATCTGGAAAAATGTATGCACAACTGTTGTTTTGGAAATAGTGAAGACCCAGTGGACTGTTGCTATAATGCATTTTGCTGGGTTGGAAAGCTATTTCTACCAAACAAAAATAACAATCAGAAGTGCTGTTTTTCAGAAATGGACAATACCAAACTTGCAGCCAATCAAATGGCTACTTTAAGATATCCGAGGTCTTTTTATTTCTGATTTGTGATTCGATTTTTTCTCCAGAGTGAGCGGTTTGGCTGTACAAAATAACTGTGACCATGGCTCAAATTCTCAGACAGCATTTGTGCTCGGCCTTCCTTTGCTTTGCATAAAGCCAATTAAATCAAACTTAACGGCCTTAACACAGCCATTTAACAACGTTTCTCAATATTAATGTGATACTTCATTAATTCCAAACAGGAAATTGTCTTGTCACGTTCTTCCCTGCACAGGGAGGTCACAGAGGAGGGTCAGAGCAGAGCAGTGCACATAAAGATGGCAGGGATTTAGTGTCTTGCTCAAGGACTCTTCAGCAACACAGCTGCATTTCTGCATTGACCTCATCTTCTAGCTGAGTTTTGATTTGTTCCTCCCTATTATAATATTACCTTTCATTAGGTTTTCTCAAACATGCCTAAACAGAGCCATTTAAAATGAGCTTGAATAAAAACATAGTAATTTCAGCTGTATTTTTCGGGTAACTAGACCAGTAATAGATGACAAGGTGGTAATAAAGGTGGAAAAGACTGTCTACAAAGCAAAAGGATTGTGGGTGTTTAATAAGTAAGCAAGGACCCAGGATGGGATTTTTTAAATTACTGATACATATTTATATCTACCATGCATAGATAGACCATAGACTGTATATAAGAGGTGGTTGTGTTCATTGTGACATCACCCATTTGTTTTTGGACTGCCGTTTTGAAGCCTCAAGTTCAGCATTTTGGCCACTGTGAAAAGGTTAAGGGTTTAATACCAAAACATGGACAACTCCCAGACCGGACAACGCCGTGGTAGCGACCTGTCAATCACAAGGTAGCCACTCCCTAAAGCATACCCTGCTTTATGGTCTATTTGACTCTAAATGGGACTATAATTTACTAAATGAACATCATGCTGTATTGAAGAAGACTTGAAACTAGCGATTGAGACCATAAACTCATGTTTACAATGTTTACTGAGGTAATAAATCAAGTGAGAAGTTGGGTCATTTTCTCATAGACTTCTATACAATCAGACTTCTTTTTGCAACCAGAGGAGTTGCCCCCTGCTGGCTGTTAGAAATAATGCAAGTTTAAGGCACTTTCGCACTGGCTTCACTTTTCATACCCCGGAGTTGCCCACTGAGATAGACAGTATATTATGATATTATTATAAAATAGAATGCCATTACTTCAAATTATTATATATTCTTCATAAAGTCCGGAAGACGCTGGTTTGTTTGTCTCTGACATGATTAGCTTTTGTTGCTCCTATATTTATTTGTGTATGACTGTATGCATGTATTTGTGCTCTCATGCATGTATGGCTGTGTGCAACAATAGCATGTAAAGCAAAAACAGAGAAATTAGTGAAGGTTGGATAGAAAACAGAGAATGACTTGAGGACAAATCCATCGTCAGGGAAAAACAAAGAGATGAAGAATAATCTAAAGACGGGGTGCGTGTCTAAGTGATCTCTAAGGCCTTGTAAAGAAGCCAAGACATGCTGTTCGGTATGGAAAAAGCAAGGATACATAATGCAAACCCTATATTTTCAATGGTACAACATTGTGGAAATGTCTGTATGTGTGTGTGTGCGTGTTCAAAATTGTGTGCGAGAGTGTCTTCGAGCAGAAGCTCTCCATATCCTGGTGTATATGAAGCATTGGAAATCACAGCTTAAGTATGTATGGTTCCTCCCGTGGGAGCCCCTGTTTAATTTTGCATGCCTGCAGAGAGTGTCATAACACATTCACATCACACAGCTCAACAAGCTCACAGGGTCAGGCGAGAGAAGAGAGCTCCTTCTGTGTGTCTGCCTGTGTGGATTCAGACAGTTGTTCCATACAATGTGTGCTCATATGTACTCCTGCTTTTATTCATGTACACACACTTGGGTATCTTCCTCGATGTTGTTCCAACATCATTTGTACTGTAGCACAAGGCTGAGCAGACCACTTAACCTTAATTAACAGCTCATCTATACATAGTGTCTATGATAATAGAGCAACCAAACGAGACCCAAAACATTTAAAGGTCCAATCCATAGTCTAAAGGCCAGCCAAAGGCCAAACCCACCAACAGGAGACAAAACATGGAACAGATGAGGCTTTTTCTTTCACTTTCGATTTTACAGACCCATTGATATGAGAACTTATTAGGCTCCTAAATGTGAAGGGTTATTGATTCATTGCAAAGCTGCTAAAAGTTTGCGTAAATTAAAGCATGTGAGTAATTATTGGAGCAAATCAGATCTTTAGTTCGACCTTTGATGGAACAAGAAAGTAATAGTCTATTCACAATTAAAGGAAGGGTATATTCAACATTAATATTTGTAACCATGTTTTCATCAGTGTATAATCACCTAAAACTAAGAATCGTTGTGTTTTTGTTATTTAAGAATAAGTCCTTCATATCAAGTATGTCTTGTCCATGTCGGCCAATCATATTTTTAGTAGGGCTGTCAATCGCTTAAAATATTTAATCGCGATTAATCGCAAATTAATCACACATTTCCTATCCGTTCAAAATGTACCTTAAAGGAGATTTGTCAAGTATTTAATACTCTTATCAACATGGCAGTGGGCAAATATGTCTGCTTTATGCAAATGTATGTATATATTTATTATTGGAAATCAATTAACAACACAAAACAATGACAAATATTGTCCAGAAACCCTCACAGGTACTGCACTTAGAATAAAAAATATGCTGAAATCATAACATGGTAAACTCAAGGCAAACAGGCAATGACAGCTGTCAGTGTGTCAGTGTGCTGACTTGACTATGACGTGCCACAAACTGCATGTGATTATCATAGTGGGCATGTCTGTAAAGGGGAGACTCATGGGTACCCAGAGAACCCATTTTCATTCACATATCTTGAGGTCAGAGGTCAAGGGACTCCTTTGAAAATGGCTATGCCAGTATTTCCACGCCAAAATTTTGCGCATTTTTGGAGCTTTATTTAGCCTCTTTCCCTACGAGCTAGTATGACAGTGTTTGCAACAATGGATTCATCAGGTTTTCTAGTTTCATATGATGCCACCCTTTACTCTACCTTTAAAACTGAGCCCGCTACAATCTCCAAAAGATCGATTGCGTTAATGCAGTAAACAAATTAGTGCCGTTAAAACTAATTTGCGCTAACGCGATATTATCGCATTTACATTGACAGCCCTAATTCTTAGCTTAGTGATAACCATTGTATACAACACAAACCATCTCCACCTAAATCTACTAGTTTGATTTGAATCACCTATACATTTTGAAGGAGCCACTCTATGCATCTGCACTTTCATTTTTGCTGCCTTTATAGTGTGTTTTAAATGTAAGATAGTTTTAACAGTGGGCAGCCAGATGTCATTGAATAGATTCAACTCAAGGCACGCAGATCATGATTGTGTCCACACTACTCTATGTCAAGCTGTTCAGCAAAGATAAAGATTGTCTTTTCTTGTGCAGCTGCACACACACATACTCACAAAGCGTACGAGACAATACACAAACCAGTATAATGCATACTTTTTAGCACTTAGCACCATCACTTAAACACTCCCACACAGGCTCTGTTTAATTCATTAGCTGCTCTGTGCGACATGACCATCTCTGCACACACACATACACACACACACATGTATAGCACGCACATGCATGTACACACGTACACACACAAGACAGAATGAGGCCAGTCGACTCTAAAGGACTGCCAGGAGATGATTAACATGTTTTGTTCGCTACTTCTCCCATTTTGCTCTTCCTATTTCTGACAGCCCTTCGCTCTTAGAGTTATCCAGAAATATTTATAATATACAAAGAACAATGAACTTCCTTCCTCTCTCCCCCCCCCGTCTGCCCCACTGATTGTCTCGTGTTAAAAGTGTTGTGTGTTTGTGTCATATTTTGTCGAGCCGCAGGGCTGTTCTCTAGCTGGCTGTAAAAAAGCCCACGGGTGCTTCCAGCAGGTCTTGTTCTGATTCTCTGTGTTTTCCAGCTCCATTGCCTCCCGCTATTCCCTACTCCCACACAATGACAGGGTCGAGACCTGTGTCCGCTCTGGCCTGAGAGCCGCAGCAACACGCACGTATGCAGAAGCACGCTCGGACACGCACAAACGAGTGCACGCGTTCGCAAACAGCACACACTCACTTGTAAACACTTTTTCACTCTGGAGTTTTACCCCGAAGGAAGGAACTCATTTACTCTTGCAGAGGGTTCAGAGGTGTCACAGTGTGTTTATTTGTCTGTGTGCGGCTCTGTGTGTGTGTGTGTGTGTGTGTGTGTAGGTGACAGAACACAAATAGTTGCACAAAGAGTAAAAAAGGCAATGTGATTATTGACCTTGACATGTCACAGGTTGTTTGAGAAAGGGCAGTTTGACTCTAGGCACTCAATATTTTATTACCAAACCTCTCATCTCCTTCTCCTTCTTCTTCTTCGTCTTTCTCACTCTTTATTTCCTCCATTTTTCCTCCTCTCATTCTTATTCTACAGTCTGGTGTGTCTAGAGTTTCAAAATACATTTCTATGTGTCAGTCAGTATAAGGAAAAACTGATTTGTCTGAGCATGGCTCTGGGCCCAAACACACATACTGTTTACACAGGTCAGAACCAAGAATAAATGAAATAGAATTAAATAAATAGACCTCGTGGACCTCTTGGTTCCAGCGAGGGAAATACAGACAGGTTGAGGTGAACGTTAACCAATAACACTCAGAGTGAGGGCAATCGGTCAGTTAGAAGCAGCCAATAGCAATGAGCATTACATTTAGGGGTTTAGTTAAGGTTGTATTGATTTCCTGTGTTGCAGAAGATGGCTGTAAAACGGTAAAATTCATTCTGAAGTATGGCACGGAGACACAGACAAAAGGGCTCTTATCTCTGTGATAACATCTCGACGACCCTGAGATCTTGAATGCTTAATTCCGAGCGATTTTCATCTTGACACAAGGTCAATAGCCCCGTCCTGTCACCTATAAGGCCATTTGGATTAGTGGCTAAAATTGATCATCCCCATCAAATCTTTTTCTTCATCCGCAAATCCCCCCCTCAAACTAAATATGTCCAGAACGAGGTGCTTGAGACATGTGATGAATGTCATCTGCTCCTCCCATTTTCCCAGAGGACCACTGACCCTGAGACAGAGGGGATGGAGTGATATTATTTTAATCGCAGCCATCATGTTGTATCAGGTTAGAGGCGATGTCACGGAAGACAAGGGGGCTCTTAGATGAAGAGTTTGTGCAGAGGAAAGAATTTAATGTGACACCAGCTGCGGCTGTGGCAGATGTACGCCATCGTTGTGATTTTCTCCGGAGATGAATCCATTATAGGGAAGTTACATATACACTTGTTCACACCATTCATAAAATATGCACAGTAGATAAAAATGACATGCTCAGACGCACACATGAATAGAATATGACCCTGTCAGTGAGATATTACTGTGATGTTTAGGGCAGGGGAGTCAATAAATCTCATAAATGTGCTGAGAGATAGAGAGGACTCGTGTCGTGCTTATTTGTTGTGCCTGAACTGTAAATGAACGAAAATTAACAAAGGCATTTCAAATCCAATCAAACCAAATAAGGACGTGCCACACTTCAATAGATTGCGGTTATTATTTTTACAGCCTTATCACAAACAAACACACATATAGCGACACAGAGATCCGCGAGCAAACACGACCTGTCTTCAAAGCGTTCCCCGCCATTTCACAGGTCAGAGTGGATTATTTAGAATCACTTTGTCTCTCGTCATGGTATGAGATACCAACATATTTGCACACAAGTGTGAGGTTTGCACTTCAAATACACACACACAGCCAGGCACGAGCAAAACAAATAAAAAATATATATATAAATCTCACAGGCACAAAGGCGCGTTATTAAATTAGATGGGGAAACATGCGCCCAGTGCCTCTAAGACAAGAGCCTTTCTCGTTTCACCTAATCCCAACAAAAGGATGCTTACTCCTTTGTTCTACACTCCCTCTCGTCTCCGTTCGGACAAGGAACGAGGGATCCAGGGAAGGGAGGAGTGCTTGCCAAGTCCAGGCGGAGAAGAAAAATCTCTGCCTTTCTTTGTTTGTTTGGTTTTCCGTGGAGTTAATCTCAGCGCTGCTGATTAGCGGGTGGTACAGTAACTCGGTCGTCTTCTCCGAGAGGAAGGGAAGGAGAGTGAAAAAAGGGGTAGAGGATAAAAACAAACAACTACTTCCATCTCCAGCCATCTCAGGAGAGACAGGCCTTCGCCACACACATCAACACACTCTTGTGTACAAACACACGCATTTGGCGCCAGAGAGAATAGATAAAAGAAAGAAAATTAACAACAAGAAGACGAACAAACAAAATCGGCCACCTTGGGGCTGTCCATCACCTCAAACAACAAAGGATTAATATTTCTAATCTGTTTACATGTTTAATCACCTTGATTAAGGCTTAGTCAGCTAAAACAACAGTTAAGGTGGAACACTGTCCCGAAAAAAGGCGACCCTGTCTCCTACAAAATTACGTTCCAATACTGCATTCTCAATTACGTTTCGAGGGAAACTCCTGGATTATGCTTGCAGTTTAAATACGTGATTAACATGGTATATTGAAACAAAAACTTACAAAAACACTACAAAACTATTTGGTTTTGTTTAGGCAACAAAACAACTTGGTTAGGTTTAGCAAAAAAAATCATGGTTTGACTTACAATAAGTACGTTTGTTAAGTTATTTAATTTTACGATTGTAAAATAAATCAATGTTGACTTGGTTTCACACGTGACATGAACAGTGCTCTCCTGGGTGAAAGTCTTGTGTTGACAGCTCCCCAAAAGTGAAGCCAAAACATCCCGATTGCCCCCTGGTGGCTGGCTGCAGTATAGGTTATAAACCCCGCCTCCTTAATGTTAGCAGAAGGGATATGGACCAAAATAAAAAGTCAAAGAACACATCAAATACATTTTTCCCAAAGGTGATTTTTGTCATTTTAGGTAGTTCTTATCATGCTGATGTGTGATCAACTGTTATTTTTTTCTGATAAGTTTGGTTTTAATTAGTTATTTGATGCTATAAAAAGGGAATGAGACATTATGATTGGCAGCTGAGATTCTCTATCGCTAACAAGCTGCGGCCGTGCTCGGCTCACGATTGGTTCGGGCGGATGTGTGGGTGGGACCTTGATACCGCGGCTCCACCCCCCAATCACTACTGTACAGACTCTGGCTCCAAATGATGTCAAAATCTCAAGATGGCAGCACCGTATCTGGGATATTTTGGCTTCACTTTTGTTCAGTGAGAAGAAGTGGAGACGTGTTGTTTATCTATATATACAGTCTATGTCAGAAACGTATTTGTGATACGTCAAACACAAATATTTTTTGGAGACACGGCTGGAAAAAAGACAGTTGCAAACTTTGATACCACTGGACTGTGGAAAAAAAACCCACTTGAGTTGGATGAGATTTTTATTCACGATGGTAATTATCACAATGTTGACACTTAACAAAATGACAAAAAACAGCACAAGTGTGAGCATATTAAGAGGTAAGGGGAAATGAAGAGATGAATTTGGGATTTTGAAGAACTGACAAAGGCTGGTAATAAACATTGTTAAGGACGTAGGGGAAAACAAACTGTCAGAATTGGAGAAAAATTCCCTCCCAGTCCTTATCAATATTCATAAATCAGACTCAGTTACAGAAATTAAGAATTTAAATGGGACGTGGTGGTTTTTTTTGCAAGCATGTCCTGGCTGTGACCTTGTCATCCAAAGCACTTAATCATCCTACAATCTGGAAGACTATTCTGCCTAATTGTTCTAGGCATTGGTAGATGATTTGGGGTCAGTAATGATTATTGATATTTGGAGGACTCATTAACCTTAGCCTTGTGATGGTGCCTGATTGTTTGCCTATTTACAAAATGTGAGATCAAAATATTTTCAAGAACACAAAATGATACTAATATTCCATTTAAATCCAAACCTGACAAATCCTGCCTTTATGCAATCATAAACACAAACACATAAACACTGCAAATGTGCCGTATGCATATTGTGTTTATAGGTACCGGACTATATCTTCACCGGTTGCCTGGCAACCTCACAGTGACGATAAGACTCTGTACGGCTTGAACAAGCGGGATATGCTCATAAGTCAGCTTTAGAGTCACTGGTAGGCAAATTGTGTTACCTTTGGACAGTCATTGTGCTAAGCTAAGCTAAACTAACCAGCTGTAGCTTCAAGATTACATTATGAGTGGTATCAAAGTTCTCATTTAACTCTCGGGATGAAAACAAATGAGCAAACTGTTGAACAACACCTTTAATTAATCCAATAATTCCGTATATACATGTAAATTTGGACACAGATGAGTTTTTGCAGCTCTGCTCATTGTCTCGTAATGCTTTTGAGACTTGTGTTGATTACCAGACCTCTTTCATAGCTGACAAATGCTGCTAATTGTCATTCAACCAAAAGTGACCCATGCCCTTCTGTATCTGTAATTAACTCACTTTTCACTGAAGTGTTTACACTACATTTTGTCTTTCCCCTTTGAGTCACCACCTAGCACATGTTCTTGCCAATCTGCAGCCTCGAACAAGAGTAGATAAAGTCACTCAAGTGGGGAAGTACCCTCATTCCCTGTTACCTATCTCCTTGTAAAGAGCACCATGTGTGTGTGTAGGTGTGTGCGCCTGTGGCCAATCACAGTACACTCCAGAGTCCGCCGTTACATGGTTCTCTTTACTATGTGATAGGATCAAACCTCTCGGGAAGCAGACATAGAGCTTTCTGATTGGATACTGGTTCTAGAGGGTTCTGCTCAGGAGGAAACCGCTTTGGCCCGAGTCTCACACATCCCATCCCTGGTGTGAGTGGAATCTGGAGGATCAAGAGTGTGAAGAGAGTGCACACTTGTCCCTTCTTTATCTGTCGAGCAGACATCTGGCCTGGGAGCTGACGTCATAGTGGTAAAATAAAAGCCTCTGAAGCTAAAAACCCTCAGAGTATTTCTCCACAGTGCAGCTCCAGGGCAAGTACAGCTTTAATGAAATATCCCTCCCTGGACTGCTTTGTGTATTTATATTATATTAAAAACCAGTGATAGAAGTATATATTTATTTACTGTGTATTTTATTTAGGCAAACATCAGGCACCATGTACAGGCTTCAAATCATCAGTGATTGTCTATATTGTAGATTGTCAAAGTGGTGTCTGCTTGTGCAACAGGGGTGATGCCAGGTTTGAGTGGAATATGAATGTGCCAGAAGAACAATACTGGGCTCTATAACTGTCAGCAGTCCCATATGCCAGTAAGAATTAGTATAATTATGGCAGTGAAATAACAGTGGCATACCAATAGCCCCTTTTGGAAAGCAGCACAGCTGTCATTTTGGGATTCTTAGTGCTCTCCTAATATTTTAGCCATGGTAGAAAGAAACATTAGAAACATCTGTCAGGATATTGCAATGCAATACAACAACAGCACAAACAAGAGCCTTTGAAATGACCATAGAGGTACTGTATAGTAAATCAACACTTTTCTCTCTGACAATTTTAACATCATCATTTTAACAACAAACATCACAGGCTTCATAAAGGTACTTTTAAAGGTGTTGTGTTGATGCCATCTGATTGTGAAGATGTTCCTTTTTGTAGTTCAGTTCACATTCTGTGAGGGTCAAAATGGAGGCATCCACAGGGATGTTGTTTAAAGAGAATACAGGTGCAAACAGCCATGGGTGGGCCTAGGTGGCTCAGAAGAAGGCTCCAGTGTGGCGGCTGTAGCTCAGTGGGTATAGTGGCCGTCCTTCAACCACAAGTTTGGCGGTTTAATCCCCAGTTCTTGCCGTCTGCATGTCGAAGTGTCCTTGAGCGAGACACTGAACCCCCAGTTGCTCCGCGGGCGCTTTACAGCAGCTCACTGATCCGTAGGATGGGTTAAATGCAGAGGTCAAATTTCATGTATGTGCTTGTATGTGAAGAATCTAATGGAGGTTAAGTTTTTTTTTTTGTTTCTGTTTCAATTACTACTTTTTACAACTACAACCATAAAACAATTCTTGATTTGTGCTTCTTGTTTAGGTTACCTATAGGTCCAAATTTTTTGAGTGGCAGTGCATTTCCCAAATGCCAGATTGCAAGCAGCCCCTCCTCAGTGTTGCCAGATTGGGCTACTTTTGATTAAGTTGAGCTGTGGAAAATAGCATTGGGCTGATAGATGAAATTTGGGCTGCTTTTGTCAACATCACTCATATTATTGATTCATTTGATTTGAGAAATATTTGATTGACATGTGATGTAATCAATTGTTGCAAGGGATAACAGAGGACCTACATACCTTGACGTCATCAACATTGACATGAGAATTTGTGTATTTGTGGGTTGAAATTGTCCATTTATCTAACATTTTATCTTTGATTATTGGATGCAGATATGAAGCTTTGTATGCTTGTATTGCACATGTAATGGTTTATCAGTTTCTGGGTTTTAAATTGTGATTGGGCGAGAAATTGTCAAACTGTTTTGGGATCAAAGCCCTTCCTCTTTCACAGCCGGTGCGGTGATCACTGATTGCTTGTAGTCACTGCAGCTGTGGAAAACACAAACAGAGAGCCTTGAATTTTACTTAATCAATTTTAAATAAATATTCCTCTGTGTTTATTATCTACGTCAAACAGTTGCATAAAAGTTACTAAGAGCACACGGATGCATTTGGCTGAAAGTCACCAGATAACACTGGTCAGTCGTTAACCCGACACACCTGTGCACTGAGGAAGAGAAGTTCACCTGCGTCAGTTTCTCCTCAACAAGTGACAAGTAATAATGGCACATAACATTATGTGGCCCCTGTTAAAGTGTATTTATATGTGGCCGCCGTGCCGGGCTATGTTATGGCTATGTTGTTATGTTTTTTAATGTTAATGTGGGTGTTCAATACGCTTGATGCTGTTGCGTCTGTCAGCTGTGTGTGGGTGTGTGTGTGTGAGAATATGTGGCCGCCGTGCCACGCTATGCCATGCTGTTAATGTCAGCTGTGTGTTGAATAGATAACATGCAATGTGTCAGGCGGTTTCTGTAAATTGTAAACAATAATACAGTAGTGCAATGGTGGCAATTAATGTAACAGGTTGCTTTATATACTCGACATATAGGTGGATATGTACTGTACAGTATGCATGTATGGCCTACATGTCAGCTGCCTGCGACATTACATCTGATGATGATGTATAAGGCCTATATGATTGAACTGTGGTGCATTCAGGCTAGTATAGTTGTAACAGCCTATTTTGGTTAACATATGCGTTTCAGAACCTATTAGGTACATGTTTGGTCTTGGACGGGCTAGGCCCACCTGCTTTTCTTTGTGCCCACCCACGCTGTGATTTCAGCCTATACGCCATGGGTGCAAACCTGGCTTTGTTGTATGTGTTTTCTAGTAATCAAGGACACATTTATCATGGGGAGCTTAGCTGCTCTGTCAGGGAGAACAGCCTCGGTCACCTGACTCTTCGTTTGATCCCTTCTGTCATGGGAAACAGATCAAATGGACAACTGTTATCCTTTCCTTAATGCTGCTCCCTCGGGGGGAGCACACAGACACTCACTCACAGTCACACACACTCTATCGGATGCGTTTTCAGATGCGGACACAATTATGTACTGGTTCAGACACAAACTATTCACACACACACAGAGAGAGAGAGAAAGAGAGCAGAGTGTGAAGGCCTGCAGTCAGTTACACTTCAAAGGCCCAGTGCTTGATTGGGCCACCTGAGGTTTGGGGGTAAAGACAGGACAAGGCTGCTCCACAGAGGGGAAGATCTGCTCACTCTTCTGTCTCACTCATTATAGTCACCATGTTAGGCAGAGTTTGAGGCTATAGCAAAAAAAAATAACAAAAATAATACATGCATTTTAAAAAGTTATTAGTATAAAGATTATTGTTATTTATCTCCAAATTTCAGTACATGACCCATGGCAACTTTTCAATTATACGGACATATTTTTCTTCTAATTTCTGAAAGGAAAAAATGGATTTTAAAATATTTTTCTGTGCTTTTGATCATATTTGATAACGCATAAAAGGAAAAGACACTCCAGAACCTCTCATGGCCATTTTTTGGTAATATTAACCTGGGAGATCTTGAGGTGAAAATATGATCAAAGAAATGTGAGTGAGCTAAACATAACTTGAGTCATTTTGATGTTGGACCTCATTAAGACTGTGATTAATCTGTCACTGTCTCTTGGTCCCGTCACTGTCACCAGGACTTTGTGTCAGCTTCTCCAAATGTCAGCCAAGTTAAACGAAAGATAACATCAATTTTTATGTGCTTGTTGTGTGTGTACACATGCATGCATGTTTGCTGGAGTGTGGTTGTATCTGCTGCTAAGTTAATGTGATGTTTGTATTGTGGCTTTTGCATTTGTGTCATGGCTTTTGCATTCATTTGACCATTCTCAGCCATGGTAGGATAGTCAAGGTATATACTGTAAGCTCGATGATGCGTACCACTTTTTTAAGTAATTTTATTGATGTTGCATTTCAAATTATTCAATGTTAATTGATTGCTGAAATGTGAATATATAATTTTAGGTTCAGGTTGAAAAATCGTTATAGGGTCAATAATGGACCGTCATTCACATTAGCAGCAGAACATGTAACAATCTGTCCTCCACCAACCCTCTTATCCCGCAAATTATGTTCATATTGATTTCCATTCAGTGGCAGTTTTCAGTGAAGAAAAAAACAATCAAAAACATTGGCAGTAAACATTTTTGAGGTACATTCAATATTGATGTTCTGTCAGAGACACTGCAGAAAAAAAATTAATCCTGGGGACAAAATGGTCTCTCTAAAACATACCTTTCCAATTCAAAATAGTTGTATTTGGAGGTAGGAGAAAAATGTTTCTCCACTGCTACCGGCACTTTGAACACTTGGTGACTGCTGGTTGGGAACTTGCATCGTGTGAGACGGTCCACAGGTTTGGAACAAGCCAGGAAAGTTTCTCCATTTTGGGAAAGGGATGAAGTTCTATTATAAAGTTGGGTGTGGAAAAGGGCCAGTGCTGGATTACACTGATGACACATTTCTGTCTGCAAGCAAAGGTGATGAGTGCCAAGCAGAACCCAAGTCTGCTGAGGATGAGGTTGCATTTTGTTGATCAGAGAACACACTGAGCCATTATCACCCTCAGAAATCACTCTTTCAATCCTAAATCCTTTTTTGTGGTATCTGGCTGTTAACCTCTCTTTGCTTAATCTAAATCCTAAATATTTAAATGTATATTCTGGGTGTTATTAAAATTGATTTCATAGTTTGAACAAGTTTTGATTGCACTTTTCATTGCTTTTAATGGCTTAATAAAGTTGAGGATTGTTCTCAAAAGTCTTTATTTAGCATTAAAACAACTCAGTTTCATCTTATTTCTGGAGGAATCCCCTGGACAATAACAAGCTTGAGTTTTGGAGGCGAGTGGGAACACAAACTGGAATGATGCCCCAAAGGTTGGGAAAACAAATGTTCTCAAAATATACTGTATTTATGGCTATTACAGTCAGGTATTGCCCCTGACTGGTCCATGAAAAGAAACTGAATCACAATGTTCTACACAGCCATAAAGGACATACTACTTCCTGAATGCATTGAATGTAAATTGTGCACTATACAGAATCATCCAATACACGATTCTTGTAGATACTGGTTTGTGTAATAGAATGATAACATATGGGCAAAGGTATAAAACATGAAAATATTGTGTATGTGGATGTGTTTTTTCACCAAGCAAAAGTGGGCCTTAAATCTAATACTTACTCAACTAAACTGTATTCCCTATTTTTAGCCATTAGTGCTTTTCAAAAAGAATCAACAAATCACTAAAAGTCTTACAGGAGGAAGGATTATGGTACAGTACTTTTTTTTCTCTTTTTAAACGTTTCCTTGTAGCAAAAAAGAACAGATTAAAAGAAGCATATTTTAAAAATAATAACATCAAGAATGACAGAATGAGACAAAACTGAAAAAAAATGCAATCCCCTGTCCCACCCACTGGATCCCAAGGCTGTTACAGAGTGATGCTTGTTGTTGTGTTTGGTGTTGCCAGTTGCATTAGATGGAGATTTAGCGGTGCCATATATGCAAAGTCACACACTTTTATCCCTAAAACCAATGATTGGCAGAAAAAGAAAGCAGATGCTTCATTTGGAGTGCCAATATTTTTTGGCTTACTTTAAT
This sequence comes from Sebastiscus albofasciatus, assembly GCA_916701655.1. Taxonomy (NCBI): domain Eukaryota; kingdom Metazoa; phylum Chordata; class Actinopteri; order Perciformes; family Sebastidae; genus Sebastiscus; species Sebastiscus albofasciatus. Next base: position 18,967 of record CAKAOI010049426.1, read on the forward strand.
CCAATAATATAGTTTGCTAAAGTTTGCTACCTCACTGGTATAAAATGGGTTTACTTTATTTTGTATAGTTTAATGATGAAGTATTGATCAACCAAATGCCCAACTAGTTCATGTTGGGGTTACTGGGATGATTTCTTCTATACTATACTAATTGACAATGGTTTTATGATAGCGCTTAAAAGTCTGTGATATAATTTAGAGATAAGATAAGGTTGTCCTTGTCCAAGACACATAAATATAGATGATTGGGTGAGTGGCCAGTTCTGTGCAACAGGGAACTCCAAAGGAATTAAGGAGCAGAATTAAGTTGTTAATATAAAAAGCCAGAGCTACCAGGAAGGTTAAAATTGTCTTTTAGTGTCTGTGATAGAAAACATCAGCAAGGTGAGGAATGAGACGGGTTGTTCTGATAACAAAAGGATAGATTCTGATGGACTTTTTGAAAATTAGGGTCAAATAGAGAATAGATGCAAGATCATCGAACCAACCTTTGGGCTTGCTTTACTTTTCTAATTTCGCTAAGAATGTGACCAATGTTCACATGCAGATGCTGTTAATAGATACTATTGCATTTTTTTTGCCAATATTTTCATTAGATTATAAACCAACCATGAATCTAAGCTACACGCAGGTATTTCTGCAGCCACACCCTGATAAAACCTATCCCTCTGTACCATTAAACTCCATTATTGCTCAACAAAGAAAGCAATGTAAGCTCAGAACCAAGCTACTACAGAATTAAAAAAAAGTATTTTATTGTTTATTTTTTTAATAACTCTACACTCGCCAAGTTGATCATAATGAGGGAATACAGTAAAATAAACTTTTAGAAGAAAGTCTCGCACATGAGAGCTGCCTACTCAGCATCACGACAGAAACATAAATCAGTCATATGAATTAAACATGGAAAAACAACATCAAACTATGCTGTATGTATAGCTGACATGATTTCCAGTATAATCAGTGAATGTTTTGCATTTTCTCCTTTTCTTTTTTTTTTGACTTGTCCATTACACAATAGCATCCTATATACCATAAGACGCAGTTAACAGCGTCTTCCTATAGCAGCAAACAGAATGTTCTCATTTTCAGAAAATCGGTTTAAACTTGTAAGAAATCAATTGTCAAAACCTGGGGAAAACAGAAACAATTACCTCTATAGTAAAGATAGTGTGGCTGTATTTTTAGAGGAACATTTTAATGGTCTCTGCACGGATTTCTTGATTTCAAGAAGAGAGCTGTGTACTGACTAAGTCAAATGAGCTGCGGTGTGGTTTTATTGCAGAGCTGTATTGACTGTTATAGGTCATAGGTCACTACATGGCTCACCAGATGATGATGATCCCTGCAGTTGTGCAGGGGATTAAATATAGATTAAAGCACTTTGTCTTTTTAATGGAACACTTTCATTTACCTTCCCCATCTGTTTACTCCTCTTCCTCCTCACTCAGACCCTCTTCACCTCCTCCTTAATCTTTTTTTTCTGACAAATGAGTCATGTGTATCATACGTCTCAGCTGAAAAAAAGAAATAACTGTATCCTGCGCTGTATGTGTGTAAGTGAAGTGTTTATGGTACCTTCAGGGAGTCAGAGTAAAGACCAGTTAATTGGGGACGAGAAGTTTCCAGGAAATTAATGTCAATATTTGTAATGTTCTCAAAACTGACCAGAAGTAAACATGTGTGTGCATGCCGCACAGTAAAGCTCAATTCCTTGAAGATTACTTGGAGCACAACCACACGTCTACATTAAGGGAGCAAACGATCGAATGGGAAATTACAGAAAATTACGGGGGAGTGTTCAAAAATCAATTTGTGTTTGAGTCCAAATGGGAAGAAACATATACAGAAGCAACACAATCTAAACAATAGCTGAGATGTAATAGGAAGCTGCTGGAGAAAACATGTTTTAGACAGACAACATAATGAGAGCTGCAAAACTATAATGGCTGGAGGAATTTTCTTCAGCAAACATCGTGCACAAGAAGAGCTCCTCTATTGTGTGCCCACAGCAAAGTCATCCAAGCGTGCTCATTCTGAGCCACCACACAAAAAAAGTCAATAATTTGTTCTTAACTTGTGTGTAGGATGGGATTATTTATTGATTCGGTGATTGATTCATTTATGTAATTCCACATACAAAATTAACAGGCAGGAGTTCACACGTATAGTAGAATGTATTTTTTATATATCTCATAATCGTTGCAGGGCATGATGTAAGTGTGGGTTTTGTTTGTGTGTACCATACACACTCTCAAAAGGAACCACTTCCTTTCAACATTTATGATTGAGTATCCACTTTACTGCCCAACACTGCTGCTGATCTTCTTCCCCTTTATCTAACTTATAGAGTTTTCTATATACTGCGCGTCCCCTCCAGGGAGAGCTTTATGCTCTGAGATGTATGACCTATACGACCTGTGTAATCATTATAGTCATAAGTCAGCCAATGCATGTTTGTTTCTGTGGTGTTATTTGTCGATGTTATTAAAGCCGGAGTGCGGGACATATAAATGAATGTACGTTACATCCAAGCCCTTGCCAAACGAGTTCACACAATGCTGATTAAAGCCCATCGCCACCAAGGAAAGCTCTCTGGATTTTGCAATTTACTGGAGTTGTGTCGTCTGTGGCAACTTTCCCACACTGGTGCACCGGTAATGGGGAGGGGAGGGGAGAGAGATCATAGCGACAAGAAGGAAATGTTCATTTTTAACAGGTGTGATGGACCCGGGCCATATTTTTTCTGTATTTGTCTGTATTTTCTAATACCAAGACCCACCCACCCACCCCTAACCCCACAAGACACAACCCGAAGCTGACAGAAGGGCAGGAGTTGCAATTACAAATCTGTCTGCTTCTTCAGCACCACGGACAGCTCCATGGATTCATCAATACACAGCACAGTATACTATATATTTATATATATATATTTCAGAGCCATGGGCGGGGCCATAGATTCTAACTTGCAGAAACCTCAGTCAGATAAAGGATCAGTGAGTCCCCCTCAAATCGCCCGCTGATAGCAACAGAGCAGCAACTAGGAGTTTGGTGGAAGCTATGACAGAAAATCCTAAAAAGCATCCATGAAAAGTTTCTAGAGTGGATGCTTGAGACAGACGTTCAGAGGAAGGATTAAAGTCAAAAAAAGAAAGCGACTGATGGCGGGGACAAACACACCTGGGGGCGGGGGGAGATGTGGCGAGCTCACCTGAAGGCTGACAGGTTGACAGTTTATGTGTAATTACTCTCACTGCCAGAGGGAGGAGACAAAAGTTTCACACTCCAGTTTTAAGTCCACAGGTACTAATGTACCTGTACTGCTGTGTTTGCATTTAAGTCTAAGTCCAACTGTATGCAAGTCTGTGCTTGCACGTATGTGTGTGTGTGTGTGTGTGTGTGTGTGTGTGTGTGTGTGTTTCTGCCTCCCTGCCTACTTGGACTGTGAAGTTTTTAATAGGTCCAATATCTCCCTGCATGTTAATTGGCTAATTATGAAAAATGGCGAGACTATAATTCACCCAAAGCCACCCTGTCACAGTTTGGCCAAGTTATATTCAAACACAAATACCCCAGTTCTATTTTGTAGTTTAAAAGTTAAGTTAAAAAAATGACTCTGTGACTATAGCAAACAATTTAAATTCAGCCCAAACTAGACTCCAAACTATTTCAGCTTCTTCTTATTTTTTTTTCATTTTATAGTAGTTGCCTTCTCTTCTTTTCTTTCTCTCTCTTACAATCAGTCCGTTCAATTTACACTGCGACAGTCTGCAGGGTTGAAGCAGCCGAGCTGTCACAATGAATTTGTGTGGCCTAAACAAGATTAACTACTGCTATTTGTATCCCCATATCTCTGAAAGGGTAATCAACGCAGGTGGTTTGGCTTGCTAATTTTCACCATGGTAACCACTTACGAAAGCCCATCACAGCAAATGGCTTGGTTTCAACAGGGTTTGTACTGTATGTGGGTCTTGTGCACATATGTGTGTTTCCCCTGTGCCGGGTTTAGATTACAAAATATTCAGGGTGATTTACCCCCGCAAGAGAATCGAGGAAGAATCCTCAGTCAGACATCATGCTCGGCACAAAATATCTGGTAATACGAGCAATTTAGAAATAATATTTTCACTTCCTGAACCTCAGACATGATTGGGGTTATGGTGGTAGCTCTGGTTGATGTTTGCAAGAGCATAGACCAAATGTCACTCCAGTATTTCTGGAACGGTCTGCAAACAATAGCAAACAAGTCAGCTAGAAGAAGGAAAAGAGAGAACTCTTGAATAGCAACTGTGAAGCTGGTGTAGTGGGAAAGCGCAATGAAAAGTGGCCTTGAACATGTCTTCAATTGCACAGAAAGATCTTGAAAAAAGTTTAAAAACACTATATATATATATATATATATATATATAT